>JAUBOD010000130.1:226835-237322 GCA_032353885.1 Nothura maculosa
TGTAAGGATCTCGCTTTTAATATCTCTGGCAATTTCACCTGAAATTTCTCTACTCCTTGAAATTAGCTTTCTTCCTCTTTAGCATGAAGAGTAGCAAACAGGTTTTCTCTGATGTTTGTGCCATCTTGTTTTTTTAAATTATTATTATTTCTTCAGCTTACTATCCTGTTTTTGGTATAACAATGTTCGAGTGTTTCATTTTAAAATATTTTCCTAGTCAATTTGCCTTGCAGAAGGGAGAAGAATTCTCCCCCAACCCCATTCCAAGTCCTACTATGAGAAAATCCCAACCAAACTATGCACAGACTAATCAGTACTCACAAAACCAAACAAAGATAATGAGAAAGCCCGACATATAAACAAACACGAATCCTACTGGATTAAGAGGTCTAGGAAAAAAGGACCACACGCCTTTAGAAAGCCTTTCCCTTTTAATTCCAGCTTCTATTTTCCCATCTCTACAAATCTCATGTAAAACTAGATTCCTCTTCACTTTCCATCATCTCTGAAGAACGCACAGGTCTGAAGAGCAACTAGACATTGAGGGTTAAAATTGGTCGTCAAGAGAAGACACTTATTAAAAGATACAGGTTGACAAGGCAGCTAAATGCAGCCTCTGCTGGGGCCCTAATAGCTGCTGGTACAAAGTTGTCAACATTTACCACCAGCAGGAGAGCTAACCTGGCGACATTATCAGTTTCATTCACTTCAAAGAGCAGATATATTCTCACTATTAGAAGTTCAGGAGGAATAAGATATTAATTTATGTTCTGGTCACAACTGGAGGATTAGTTTTGAAACCATAAACCAGGATTTATGTATTTTTTTTAGATTAAACAATCTACTTGTCTGGTCACTTTCACTCTGTCCTATCACCATAATTCTTGGTTACTGCTCAAATATAAGAACAATGGTAATTCACAATGTCCATGTCCTGTGCAAGTAGTGAATTCGAGGTTGGTTGGAAAGTGATGTAATACAGAAGTTTGGGAAGATGTTGATCTTTCATTTGAGTAGGAACATATACAGGTGATGTGACTACAGCAAAACCACTGTTATTCTGATTTTTATCTGTCTGAGAGCAGTACATCCACAGCCCAAGGAGGACTTCATTTCCCCCAGATTTCCACTTCCCAGAAACAGTGTCACTGTTCCAGTGCAGTGAAGTGGTTTTGGCTCTCTATTAGCCAAGACCAATTCTAAGTAGAGGTTTGAGGAAACAAAACCAAGTCCCCACTACGTTATACTTGACAATGAACTGCTGCTCCCAAAGGAACAAGAAAACAGGGAGAATTTCTCACTTCCTAGCAGCAAGTGTGTTTCTGAAGTCCTGTCTTTGTGGCACAGGACATCTAACAGGATGGGCACTTATTTGGCACCTTTCAAGCACAGCAGGCATCATGTTTCCCCATGACAGGCAAGATTTTAAATATAAGCAACCACACTGGTATGAGATTAAGAGATTTGCCCTAAACCATGCATTGCATTCAGTTAGGATCCAGCTTATAAAGGTTTCATCCTCACACTTTTCCCACCTCAGGCAACATTTGCATCAGTGCTTCTGTTCCTACAAGCCACCTACGCTGCCATCCTGCATCTTTTGCAGCTTGGAAGTGGAAACATTTTGTATCAAAGACATAATATACTGTACAGCTGCAAACTGCCTAATTTTTCATCATTAAGTATCACTTGTTTTCACGTCTTAATTTGCATGCAACAGTCTGGAGCGAACCTTTGTGGCATTAAGGGATCTCAATTCAGCAGGAATGATTTCGTTGAGCTCATCAGCTCTATTGTCACCGCAAGCAAAAAGATGAGCCACATGGACTGGTCTGGGAGTGACTAGGAGCCCTGGTTAGGCCTTGAGATCCTGAAGAAGCAGCACAAGGAGGTTTGCTGACATGAGGCTGTGCAAGCAGTAGATGTGACCTGTTGTTTCAGCGATTTTTTTGCTTTGAGATGATTCACCAGCAAGGCTGGAGCCAATAAACATAAATGGCAATAGATGTCATTGTTTGAGGTTGAAGAGGACATTTCAAATGAAAAGTATAAAGGGTATATGGAATTTCTCATGATTCATGGAAGTGAGGGGTTAGGAAGCATGAGAAACGTGTGGAGAAGATCTCAATGGTTATAGCTGTACAAGTTACACAGAAAGTCTTCACATGTTAAGGCTTTCTGCTAGTACTTAATAAATGACAGATTGTGGCAGTAGCTTGGTGGAAAAAGACCTGGCAATATTGGTGGGAAGAATTCCTACAGACAAAGGGTAGCTTTTAGGAAAGACTATCTGTACAGGTGAAGAGGTTTTTTATTGTTTTTTTTTTTGTTTGTTTTTAAGCTGATTTTCTTTTAAAGCATTAAGCATTATTTCATGTTTTAAAGGAGAAAAAGACAGTAAATCCTATTCTCCATTTCAGAGCTAAGAAGTATTTGTGTGCAACAGGCAGCTGAAAATGTCCCGTCCCATCTCTTGGGTTCTTATGAAGAGATCTTTCTGTTTGTTAAGATGTTCCACGCTCCTCTGTTACTCTTTGTAACCTTTTCCACAGCACCGGGGATAGAAAAAGTGCTAATAACAGTACAAAAAGTGCCGATTAACAGCAAAACAAAACCAAAAAAAACCACCATCTCCCTTCAACTGTTTTAATCTGTCTCAATTATTAGCTGAGACAAAGGGCTACTATACTAAAAAAATAATCACAGAACTATATAGAGAAAAGGCTTTTACGAAGACAAATGTTTCCTCTAACCTTCGATGGCTCCAGAACTGCTCTGCAAGCAAAAATAAAATCAACACGACTCCTACTCAACTCACCTCTATTTTGAAGAGCTCCCCAGCACCTTCACAGTCATTTGATGTAATTATGGGGGTATGAATATGCACATAGCCGTTTTCCTGAAACAGAGAGGATATTAAAAGTTAACTAGTTAAAAACAGTTAAAGTGTGAGCTTGAAGGATGACTTCAGCAATTACACATCATAATACAGACATTAGCCCCCAACCAGGATAACATATGTAATCTTTTAGGCAAATTCTGCCTTATACGGGCAAAGACATGGGATCACCTAAGTACGAGCATGATTTACAAATCCAAGCATACTGCTTTGTCTTTTCCTCCATGCTTCCTAAGAGATTGATGCCACTGCTACTATTTTTTCAATTTGTATCTGTCTCCATATTATTATTTCTTCTCTCTTTCCACTCTTCTCTAATGGTGATTTTCTTTGGTCATTTTCCACCAAATTTAATCCCTGCAGCCTCAGCTCTTTAGTTTTTACCAGCTTTTAGAAGTCTTTTAGAAGAGCCTTTTGGTGGCCAAAAGAAAAACAAAAGTTCAGGTATATTAGATAATAGAAATCCTGTACAACATGGGAAACAGCCATTTAAAAAAAACCAAACCAATCACGGTGTAAATGTCAGTCATGGCTCAAAGTCAAGCTGATTTTAAGACAGGGTATAAAAACTCTGGCTTGGTCATATTCTAGCTATCCAGTAAATCATCCATTCAAATAATGATTTACAGATACAGCAGAGAAGCCAAAGCCAAGCAAGAACCCAGTAATACTGGATTTCAGCTGTCAGCAGATGGAATTGGTTTTCTCTGCATAGCTGCAATGCCAAGCACGAGCAGAGGCTCTTCAAAATCAGAGTGTCTCTGCATTGCATGACACAGGTAGTGGTGTAGTTTATATCATTGTGTATTTATACATAACCCTAATTAAAAAAAAAAAATAAGAAAAAGAAGCTTCCTTTAAAAGCTGAAGTTTCAAATCTTTCCTCGGAGTAGCAGAAATTTACTATTCACGCAGCAGACCCTATTCCTTAACATCAGCTAGTTAAAACCTAGGAAGGCAGCAGCAGGATTTACAGCTTATCTTGACACTCAAACTAAAGCTAAGTTAAACCAAAGAGCTTATGAGGACATGCAATGCATTTTGTGGAAGAAACCTAACGTGGCCAGGAGAGCAAACTCCCTACAGTCAGCTCTAGACTATCTCGGCTACAGCAAGAGGTCCTCACAAAGATCCAGTGACAACAAAAAGGTGGTTTTGAGACAGAATTGTTTTTCTTACTGGAGGAGGGTGGTTTTATACTACAAATACAAAATACAGGACTGTTCAGGCTCCTGATCCTCCAGAGCCCTGCTAGTGGCACTGGCCCCCATTCTCATAGAAGATCACAGGGGACCACTGCCCAATTTCAGCAGCTGAAACCAAAGCCTAAGTATTTTTAAAAGAAGATTCTTTGAATGCATGTGAACTGCAGGGTTTAGAGGTGTCCAACACTACGGATCCCATAAAAAGCTATTACATAGTTCCCCTTACGAAAGCTCCTGAAATATTCAAGTCAAATCAGTGGCCCTGGCAAACCTGAAAATTAGTTAACCTACAAAGTGGAGGTTATCATCCATCCCACAACCATTTCCCTGTGCTGTAAAACAATATTCCTATTCCACATGGATCACTTACTCAGGAAAAAAAATTAAATTTACATTTTAATCTTCAAAATTCAAAGTAAAACATTTGCCCTTAGTTATTCATTGATTGCTGGAAATGATTGGTTCTTTTTTCAAAAAACGCAGAGTCTTTGGGTGACTTTTCAGGATATGTTTAAAAATGCTATTTATCTTCTTTCACTGTTAAAGTCTTTGGAGTTTCGCCCAGTGAAAATGGTGTGATTACACTTTCTAGTTATCTGCATGCTCTGACAATGCCAAGCTCAAGATTGCAGCATTCTTGGAAAGATGCAGGTGGCAAATTAGAAAGACTACTTCCCTTTCATGAGAATTGAAACTAAGCACAGGCATATTCCTGGTGCTATTAGATGTGTGACATCAGCATTTACAAATAATTAGCCTTAACTTCATTAAACCTGCTGCTAAAGATAATAACAATTTATATTTTTAATACTGTGCAGCTATGGAGCATTTTAACTAGGAAGATATGGTAGAATTTGAGCTAGAGTTATCTAGGAGAATTCAAGTCTGCCAAAATAAGCGGCTTTGTACCTCAACTGACTTCCTCGCCCTGGTTTGAAATTGTAAGATGTTGTGGGTAATGCCATCTAGTGGCTACACATCAGCACAAACCAATTTCCAAACGTCTATTAAGAGCTGCCACAAAACTGAAAACTGACATTATCTCTACTGAGCCTCTTAAAACCCTTCAAAACAGCAGGCAGTTTCAACAACCAGCAAGCTTCCTCTGCCACCGCAAGCAAATTCAGGGCCAAAAACTCAAACTCAAGATTTCTGACCTTTTCTTTGAGTCAGGAAATGAAATAATTACTACAAATGAATCTTGCATTCAGAATGCTTTATTTTACTCTAACCAACCCCCTAGACAAGTTATTTCAATGAATAGCTTTAAAAGAAAGGGTTCAAGTGTGCTCCAGGACTTGCAACCTTTCCTTATCTGCTCCCACAGAGATGGGGCTCTCTATAAGGCATCTGGAACATGTTAATTCACTGCCCCCTGCTGCCATTGCCTGTACTCAGCCTTGGCCTGAGACCACAGCTTAAAAGTGTGGACACAACCATGAAATGCAGGTGCCTCCCATGTATCAGTTTAAGATGCATCGAAACAGGACTCTCTAGATCTGAAGTAACAGTATCCAGACAGATTGTAATGAACCAATGGAGAGGTAAGAGCTGAAAGGAATAACAGGAAGCTCTCATTCAGTTTCTCTGTAGCCATCCAGAATGACACATTTTTCCATGTGGGAGGAGTCCTCCTGTCCAAGGACTGTAAGGTCATTGCTGAAGATGGGTTATACAGCTCTATATTGTGCTGTGTTCCAGAGATCACACATGCTCACAAATAATTATACTTCATCTTAATAAAAGTAGCAGAATAACTAACAAGAAATGAGTAGTAACATGCTAACAGGCCCACAGACGTGCTGCTAACTTCATTGTAAGCAAATGTCTTGGTCAAGGTCTCAGTCAGGCCCAGACCCCAAAACAAACCCGTGTGCCATATCCATATCCTATAGGCAATAAACCACGCTCCGTCCCTCTTAAAATACAACTGCAAAACCTAAGCTGGGGTAGTGTTTGACACACAACAGCACAGAAGGGACTACCTTGAAGAACGAGTGGATTGCTGCAGTGGCCTCGCTGCGCACTCTCAGGAGGGAGCCGAGCGTGTTGTTCCTGCATCGCAGGTGAGGGAACTGTCGGATGTACTCCAGAGGGTGCCTCTCCTTCATTTTCAGGGGGAATGACTAAAAGCAGCAAGGGAAGAAAAAGAGAAGGATGAGAACACAGAGTCTATATCATTCAATTTGTATTAAAAAGCGGGGAAAAAATGTTTTTTACTATTCTTTCTAGTTATTTTGTGGATTTTATAACCCTTGAGGCCAGAGCAAAAGATCACATTCTGAAAACGCTGCACCTCGTGAATGTTTAGCCTCCTTGAAGAGGGCTGCCCATCCCAGCCCTGAAGTCCTGAGATGAGTCCTAATGGACAGGGTGCACGCAGCAGATAGAGACCTTCTGCCTGCACCATCTGCAGTATTTAGCTCATCTGTAGCCAGCTCTAACAGGTAAGTTGTTCAAGGTGGGATAAAGGCACACAGGTGCCAGCATCTGCATTAGCTTCCATGCAAACAGTTCTGCCCCAGAAGAGAATTTTCACGGCATTCTCATCTATTTGTTTTCTCCTTTGACATACTAGCCCCTATATACACCAGCGAGGGATCAGAGCCTGTGGTAGAATTCAGAGTTAAAGAAAATTATGCCACATATTCTGTCAGATATCAGGAAATTCACTTCCCAAAGCGATCCTACCAGCTGGACTGACTGCTGCAGTGACATACCCAGATATCACAAGGTCCCACCACACAGATTGTTTCAGCTTTCAGCTCCATGTTTTGCATCCTATGAGGACTTTTGACCAGTTTCCCTTGCACTTCCACAGCGCTTCCAAAAGTCAGGTCTCTAAAAAAGCAAGAACACCAAAAACTAATCAGGCACTGACAGAATCATTCAGAAGAAAGACGCCTGGTATTTTTTCAAGACCACTTGAGATTAAGTCCTATGGCAAGAGCATGTCTTAAAATTGATGAAATTAAAATTTGTTATAGGAATAGGTGGTAACATGAACAGATTCACAGGGTAACAGAAGAGTTTACAACACGGTAGTCCAGAATGCCTGCACAGCTATAGCTATTAAGAAAATCAGATTCATACCTTGTCAGATTCATGGACAAGGAAACTGACCCAGAAGGTTTCAGCTAAATACAGACACTTCACTGGACACTGTTCATCCTAAAAACACATCTTGAAGCACCATGGAGCAACATGGGGTTGTGCCTCTGCTGTGGTTCCAGTTGCTGGATATTCTTCCAGCAGTCTCAACAGTCATTGGCACAGGACAGAAGCCCTGAGCAGATGTCTCCAAACACTGAGCAACACGGATATTTCTCCTAGTATCTCAAATTGACGTACCTAGTCCCCAGGCTGGGATCAGCAACCACCTGGAGGTTTTCCAGAGAACTCCCATCATTTATATGCAAGAACAAAACCTCCTTCTGGGATCGGACAGAGCGGACCCAGCCCTATAGGTAAAAGAAAAGAGAAATTTGTTACTGCTTGGCATACACTCAGTGTAGTTATGCTCCTCTTCCAGCTGAGCTGAGTACATCATTTTGGATCTACTTCAGTGTCCTGAAGTCTATGGAAACGCTGCTTTAAGGGCAAGGAAGAAGTGTCAAGTTTTGCTACTGACTTCAAAGCAAACAGGAACAAAATCTGGGGCAGAATCACCAACTCTACTTGTGAATACAGCAGAGATCAGTAAGATCTACCAGCATCTCTCAGGAGCTGAGGATGCTCAAATTGGTCAGGCACTTTGAAGATGAGAAGCTTATTCTTACTTGTGATGTCTCTTCAAAACACATCTTATTGCAATGAGACTAGAAATACACAGCTCATTCAGAAAACACAATTGAGATTATTTTTATGATTTTAGTAACATATTTTTTGCTGTATATAATACACCTGTAGGTGACTGTAGGTGTAGCTTTAAGTGCTTATGTATCCTAAGTCATGGCACTTTAACAAAAATGATGCCATGGCCAATAGATTCAGGTGAAAATTAAATATTAATGTAAAACCAAAATTAATGTTTTGACAGTTTGGGATGTTTCTCTTCACAGCTCGAAATCAAGATGTATTTTTAGCTGAAAACTGAAAAATCACCACTACAATTTAACAAACTATTATTGTTTGAAATGTTAACAACTGTCCTGAACATACATACACTATTTTCCATGGAAATTAAAAAAAGTGAATAATAAAATTTTAAAAAGAAGAAAATAAGAAGAAAAAAAAGGAGCACTCTCATCCATTTGAATAAAATCACTACACAACAGCTCTCTATACTTGCAAACAGTAGAACTGGCCATGTACAGGACAGGGCAATGTCTTATTTTGAGTTTGTCAGATTGCCAAATAAGTTAAAATTTACAGTCAATAGCCAGACATCAAGCAGAGGCAACAGCATCCAAAATACAATTCCCTTAGCTCCTCCTCAACACACCAGAGTTAGGGTAGGGTAAAGTTGCCCTTAAAGCAAAAAGGACCCACTGGATACTTCCAATTCATCTTAAAAAATACTGTTGAGAATAACAGAATACATTGCTGACTAAATAACTAAATGGGCTTCATTTTTCCCCAAATTTTGGTCTCTTGTTTAAGCATGTAAGTCATTTGAATGACTTAAAACTGGGCAAGTGCTGTAGGGATTTTAGACCAAGAAAAAAAAAATCTAAGCAGCCTAATTCTATTTTCTAGACTAAAGAAACTTCAAGAATTAAAGAGTACCAAAAGTAAAAAAGAAAAATTTTTAAATTACAATATGACTATGTAACAGTCAAGGCATGATGCAGGCTCACATGAAGAGATACACAAGTATCACAGACAGTCAAATCCAGATCCTGCTTCCCAGCTAAGATGCAACAAAGACATTTAAAATCTCTCTTAAGTATTTACAGAGAACCCTAACAGCTCCCCTCTGAACAGTAAATATCTACTAAATTGAGGTGTGAGAACTACAGAAGATTATAATGCCATAAACACAAATATACCAACTGCTTAGCACAACTTGTCTCCATGGAGGCATTTATTTGGCATCCTCTGGAGGGCACCCCACCTGATGCAGTAACTAACGCTAGGAACAAGATAAAGATCTAAATAAACTAAATTCTGGGCAGCCTAATATTCTTACTAAGCAACAAGTGCTTGAAAGGTATTTTACACAGTAGAATGTCTGTAGCCATTGTACATAGGCTCTGTACAGCAGAAGCTGGTTAAATCCCTGGAATGCATCAGACACACTGCAGCTGATGTCTAATGCTTTACAGCAGGGCAGGTTTTGCTTAGATTTACAAGGGCTCCTGGCTGAAACACACAAAGATTCTGAATGAGCTCCAGCTCAGAGCAGACCTCAAGTGTGGGTAACTCAAACTGGTCACCATAAGCTCAGTATTAAGCAAGGTCAGTTCTTCAACTCAAGTTTAATGCATAAATACAAATTTGTGCCAGCACAAGAGAGGGACAACATCATGACAAAGACCTGGGGTAACAAAAAGGCAGCAGGGCCAACTCTGGCAAGAGGCTGTTCCAGTCTGCACTGCCCTTAAAGCACAGCGGGAAACTGCAGTTCAAGGGATCTGCTAGATCTATAGGGGACTCCAGCCCCTTTTCTAGCCATCATAATGGTTGGAAAAGCCTTTCCATATCATCAAGCAAGCACAGTTGGATGCTGCAGTTCAAGGGATCTGTTAAATCTATAGGGGACCATGGAATCATAATGGCTGGAAAAGCCCTTCCAGATCATCAAGCAAGCCCTTTGACACCATGCCTGTTAAACCACGTCCCCTAGCACCTCATCTACACATTTACTGAACACTGCTACAGATGGTGACTCCACCACTTCACTGGGCAGCCTGTTCCACTCTTTCTGCATAGAATTTCTTCCTAATACCTAACCTGAACCTCCTCCAGGGCAATGGGCCATCTTCTCTTGTCCTATTTTTGGTAGTTACTCTGGATATCAACCCCTGCCTCACTACAACTTCCTTTCAGGTAGTTGTAGAGTGGTTAGACCTTCCCCGAGCCTCCTCTTCTCCAGACTAACTAAGCCCGGCTCCCTCGGCTGCTCATCATAACATTATGTCTGTGCTCCAGCCCCTTCACCAGCTTCGTTGCCCTTCTCTGGCCACACTCCAGCACCTCAATGCCCTTCTTGTAGCGAGAGGCCCCAAACTGGGCACAGGATTCGAGGAGCAGCCTCAGCTCCCTCTGGGCAGAGCCGTGTAGGAGCAGCTGGGTGGCTGTGTCAAGAATCCATAGGCTTTAGAGATGGTTTCTCAGAGAAACACGGACATCCCAAGGGCGCGTGGGGGATTCGCCGCGTCCTCTGGGAGCCCAAACGCGCCGGGGATGCGCCCAGGGCCTCGGCCGCGCACCTGCACCGC
>JAUBOD010000130.1:272401-287713 GCA_032353885.1 Nothura maculosa
CAGGCTGAACAGGCCCAGCTCCCTCAGCCTTTGCTCATAGGGCAGATGTTCCAGGCCCCTGATCATCCTGGTAGCCCCGTGCTGGACTCTCTCTGTCTTGATACAGAACAAGTTCTTGGCTCCTTGTTTCCCCATAGAGATATCTCTAATCCTGCTTGTTGGATCATGCTTGGCCATGTGAAACAAACATATAAAGCGTGGGCTGCCTTTTTATTTGAAAGCCAAGTTTTCAATATTAAGTCGGATCTGGAAGGTCTGACCTGGATTTTTGATCTTCTAGGCAGCTGCAGCCTCCACCTGAAAAGAAGCACTTTTTATTTTATTTTATTTTATTTTTTTCTGGCATTCAGAATTAAATCCACTGGCAAGAATTTTCCTTCACTTTCATGCAAGTAAAGGAAGGACCGCTGCAAATCTAGCTTAAAATTCAAGCTGGTAGGAAAGCTCTGAAATGTCTTTGAAAGGCTGAGCAAAACATTTGTGTAAGACTATGAGGCCCATTCCTGGAGCAAGGAAAACGGCTGGTGTCCCAAAGTGGTTGAGTTTTTTCACCTGTTGCCTCGATCTCATTCATGTCTTTATTTTATTTTATTTTTTTTTACTACGCTTAGATCTCCTTGGTAATATGGGCCATATGTTTATAAACCTTCAAGTGAAAGCTACACCAGTGCTCACATCACTGCCTTCTAATGTTTTCCCAGTGTGCAGTGGTTTGCTAGGAGGAATTTCAAGTCTTTTCATAATTTCCAGAAGTGGCAATTAGATCACTGCTTCCTAACTGCCTCTTGCATTGAAAATAAACTCTCATTTCCTTTTCTTTTCCCTATATTAATAGCTTGGAATTTTTGAATAGCTTTGTGTCGTTTTCCAAAGCTCTGTCCCTGAAGGGTAGTCAGAGATATCTGAGACAAGGTCACTAAGCACATATACAGTTCTGTAGATGTAATGCAATTGTTTCTGTACAAAGCAAAACTCCTTGTTGCCTCTTATTCACTATCCCCCTTACAGCATTTTGCCATCTTACTTGCTTTCTTTACTGCTTCATTACAGATGGGAAAAGTTTTCCACCCTGAAAAACCAGTTTTTAGATACTGCATGTTGTGGTGCATTCCCTTTCTCTTTTGTCTTTCTCATTCCTTGTGTTTAGTGCAGAAGTTATGATTGCCACCTGAGGGTGCTAAGCACCATCGTGTCCTCTCTACGCTTGTCACCTGGGAGGATCTGAGGACTCCTTAGGGATGTGCAATTACAGATTTAGAAATGTAGGGACATTTCCAGGCTAAGGTGAAATTGGTGTCATCAGGGACCATCTCTTGAATAGCCGAGAGTCTCTCTTTCAGGCCAAATCACTGTTCAGCAGAGCAATCTGCTAGAAACTTAAGTTTTACTGCATTTGGTCAGATTTAAGTCTGCACTTATGTCCACACTTAAGTGGTTTCTATAATTGGGAGTTCAAGCCATGATAACCCTGACTGCTTGGTAACATGGAGCTGAAGCACTTTTAGAGTAATATTAATGCCCTGAATGTTCAGCTCTTGCAATCAGTGAAGATTGCACCACATTTTGTCTGTGTGACAGAGAGGATCTTGTCCTCCGCTCTCTTAGAGCATTCTTGAAAGTTTAGGCCCAAATATGTGTTAAGTAAAGATACTATTTGGCCCAAAAGAAAAGTGTTCCCCCTTTTTGTTAAAAGTTGATCTCTGTAGTGGAGTGATCTAAATGAATGTTTCCAGATGTGTCAAGAAATTCAATGCAGTGGTCTGCAAAGCTTTGAAAGCACAACAGAAAAGAACATATCAAATTCTCCTACAGAAAAATGAAAATACAAAGAGGATAGGAACTAAATGGTTAAAGCACAGGAGAAGAGAACCCAAAGAGCCTGCTTATGAGGAAGTTTAATAAGTCCCAGTTAGAAAAGCCTGGTTTTATTTTAGGGTAGGTAAAAGAAGGACTTGATAGAGAAAGAAAATATGCCATGTATTGTGGAAGAGCAATTCTTAGCCAGAAGTCTTCAGCAGAGACTATCAAGCCTGATGTTTCTTTCATAGTCAGAAAAGGCGGTTGTTGAAAGCAAAGTTATCAACAACCTGTCTGAATAGCCCTGTGGATTCCTGTTCATTCGTGCTAATAACTTTGAACAAAGAGATTTCAACAGAAATTTCGCCAGCAAGTGGCACTTCCTCCAAACTTGTGCTGTCATGCAGAAAGCTCAATATAGATTTGAGATGTTCAGGATGTGAACTCGAGTAATATAGAAGACCTAACAGCCTTCCTGTCAGATTTTCTAAATCACAAAATTCAATTCTTCCTACAGCTCACTGAGACTTCAGGTATGCCAGAATTCTATTAACTCTTTCTCTAGACTTTATATGAGTTACCACAGTCTGAGACAGATGTGAACATTATCATGATGCCTTTGTTTTGAAGACAGGACACTTCTTCCCAAGCAGCCCTCCAATAACAGAAGAAGAGTTTGCAAAGTTAGGAATTAAATGAGCCCTGCAGTTGTGGGTACCAATTCCTGTATTGGTTTAGGATGTGCCATGTGGTTGTGTTGTGCTCCTCAGGTCTATATAGATGAGCAATAAACGTACAATTTTCTACTTCTTTGTAGATGGTGGGAGCTCTTAAATCAAGTTAAATTATTTTCTACTTCATGAGCAAAAATATTATTTAAGCATGATAATAAAATAGAGTCCACATAACTAACAATCCATGATAGATTTCTACCTCCCATCTGATGATCATCAGTGAGCCATCTCTCTGTTGAGCTTAGCACAAGACTGAAAAAAGCGATTGACAGGTTTACTAAAATTAGTAGTAGTTAGTAACATCTTAGAAGGTGTCTACCTTTCTTTTCATGGCCATACTGTCCAACAATGACGTATCTGAATCATTTCCACTACAATCCACTTGTAGATGGACTCCAAGTGGTGTGCATCTCTAATTAGTCAGGAAATATTAGGGCAATATCACTAATCTGCTTGGATGGGTCTAATACACAGCAGCAAGACTGACAGGTGGATCAGTCAGAAACCAGAGAGGTGAGAACGTCAAATGAGACCAATAAATTGGATGGTCAATGGGATTATATGGGATATGGGTATTTTCCTGCTCTACTAACCAAAGAACATGGAGACAGGCTGATACCCACATCTTAGAAATGCAATGCAATAACTTGTATAGGCTTGATCCCCTGGCTTCGTTCCTTTATCCTTGTGCAGAAGCAGCTATTTCATACATGCATGCAAAATGCATGCTGCTAAGAAGATGGGCACATGCAAAAGCATGTGTGCATGCCTGCTCATTGCCACCTCGTTTGGTTGGTGTCTCACTGCAGCCCATCCTCCCTGCACACATTAGATTGTGCCTGTGTATGGAAAAATCAGCTGGTGAGGGAAGGAAATTCTCATCCAGCATTAAGACTTAAATGCTTCCTTGGCACGTGCCAGCTCCCAGCAAGCTGGCAATACTGCCCTTTGATTTTGGCTTTTGACATTAAATAGACTTGTCATTCCTGGCGGATGAAGGCGGTGTCCTTAAGTCTAGGTACAAGTGGACCGAATGTAAAGGCTCCAGCTTTCCATTCCCATTTGCCTGGGGATGTGGATGAAAAGCTGAAACAGCACCTGCTGGCTATCAATCTGAATGAACTTACTGGGGGAAAAAAAAAGAAGAAATCTACTGCTGCTTTTGCCCATACTTTGGCACTCTTACACCTTCGGTAAAATCATAGCCTGCCTGAGAGCATGCATGTTGCTTGGCAGCAGAGCAGCACTCCTAATGCTCTGGATGTCTCCATCTAGGGACTTCCTGGGGAAAAGAATCAGGACATTATTCCTCTCAAACAACTGATTTTTAAAATTTATTTATCCATGAATTACAGCATCAAATAATTTACAGAGAAAACACCTTGCTCCTCAGTAATTCAGTTTAAGGATATATGGAAGGTGCCTTGATGTCTTATTTAGACTATGGTGGTATTCACAAAATTTATCTGGATCTTCTTGCTGCCGATGCTGTCATGAGCATGTGTTTGTGCACTGAATAGGACATATGTATCACTCTGATTTGCTGATAGCCTCGTGGATGAATAGTTGTCAGTGGATTATAGATAATCTGCGCCTTCATTATTGTTTGTGGAGTGTGTGCTCAGAATTTCAGATAATGCCATAAATACGTAGGCATGGGGGCATTTATTTTGTTCTGCATTGGCGTCCAGCTTAGCCAGAGGTACTACTTGTTATATTTATTTTTAAGCAGCACAGCGCTGTATGACAACCTATGAGGATGACTTAGAAGAAATAGTACAGGGCTGAGCTCTAGCTGTCAGCACTACCTGCATTGCCCCAAAGTCACTTTTGCTATCAACATGTTCATGAGCATTCCCAGAGTGGACATGTGCTCTTCATCAGTCACAAATCCCTTTCTGCTTGTCCTCATCAGCCAAACCTGCCTCTCATCTTGGGCTGGGAGACTGTCAATAGTATTTGCCTTGGGGACCAAAGCTTTCGGAGATTTCAGGCCCAAAACTACTCAAGAGCACAATTATGCTGCAAATAGCCCAAATCTGCCCCTTACCTTTTCTACTGACTCCTTTGCCTGTTTCCCATCTGTGCCTTACATGCACTTTTCCTTACTTGGAGCAGTCCTTCATGGAATGCTCCCTGCAGTCCCACAGCTAGCACAGGAGCTGGCTCCAGCCGTGTGCTCTAAATAACAACCTTCTCAAAGAGCCTTCTGTTGCCTTTCCTCAGACCTCCCCTCTCTGAATAAGGGCCCACAGCTTTCTTTTTATTTCCAATTGGCTTTTAGAACTTGTACCTCAAATGTGTATTTTTTTGGCTCTGATTGACCCTGCTAGGCTCACTGCATGGCCAACTGAGGTCCCTGGTGTTGCAAGGCAAACCGGAGATGAATTAAGACCTGGCACTTAGTACGCCGGCTTGACAGACATCAACTTCCTCACCCAGTTACGTTAGGATGTGTTGGCTTCCATTCAAGCAGTTTCTTGCTCAACCTGGAAATTCTTATCTATCGCTCTAAAATTTATTGGTAATGTTATGCAGCATCGAGGATAAATCCAAGGCCCAAATGATTCCCTTGCCGTGAAGAGACATTTTGAACTTCTGGCATTCGTTTTGGCTGATGGAGCCCCTTTGAAATGAGCGTGTTCCTATATACCCAAGCTCACCTCTTCCAGCTGGCACCGGGAGGCTTTGCTGTGTTGTGTCTGCTTTGCACCTCATCATCAGCAAGGATGATCCTGGAATCAATTTGGCTGGTGATTTGGTAGACGGCACATGAGGCAGAACAGGATGTTGGGAGTGGTTCTGCATCTGTCTCCCATCACTGGTGGTTCCAGGAGTCTGGCTGGGATTTTTCGACCAGCTGTGAGGAGAACAAGCTTTGGAAAGGAGGAGCACAGTGCATCCTCAGTGCAGAGCTGTGTCTAGGATTGCAACCAGGGAGGGAGCAGTACTCAGTGACAGAAGTTGGGACATGGAGCTGGGTGTTACAAGTGCTGAGCTCTTCAGCTGGGCCTGTGTCACTGACTTGTTGCGTGATTTGGATGTGCTGTTCAAACCCAGCTGAGCCTTAAGCTCTTTCTTCAGTTGTTAAAATGCACAAAATGGTTTTGATTGCTCCTGTGGGGTGTGGTGCAGCTTAGTGTTTGGAAGGAAGTATAAGACTGATTATTGGTGAAAGGAGAATTAGAAAAGCCAAAACATTATTAAAATCTTAATTCATGCAGTACTGGAGATTGGAAGGGACCTCTGGAGGTCCTCTGGTCCAACCCCTCACGCTTGAAGCTTGCTTGTTTATGCTGCAAACTTACAATACTGTCGTAACCTAAACTGGAGCAGATGTCACCCGTTTGGGTTTGGCTTGAAACCCTTCCTCCTCAGTAAGGCAGAGGTGGGCAGAGGACACACTGACCGCTCTAAGTGTGTCAGCCACAATCAGGTCTCCAGTGGAACTGCAGACCTTGCCTTGCAGTGAAAGCCAGGAAGGAGAGTGTTTGATTTGAGAGGGCCCTCCTGGAAGGAAGGGGACAGAAAACCTAGGCTGATAGGTTAGGGGCAGATGTTTGCCCTCTTCTGCAGACCCTTCAGATCTTTCTTGGACTTTACACAACTTGCACCCCTCTTAGAAGATTTCAGCCCTTCCTTCACCTCGAATTTAAATAATAATACAACCTTTTTGGTAGTTATCTGTCGTCTACCTGGTGCCTCGTCAACAGGGCACAGAGCTTATTTCAGCTTCACATGGGCCAGCACCCTTCCTTTTGCAATCTGTGAAAGGCTAACAGAAAAAAGCTGGTTGCTATCTGTGCTGTTGCTTAATCCTCAGTCTCCAATTCCCACTATCAGCACTATCACCAAGACTTTTCTCTCTGCCACCATGTTGCAGAACAGCAGATAACATAATCCTAAATCCCAGGTACAGTTTTGACCCTTCTGCTGTACTGAGCTTATTTTTGAAAGCAAAGTCGCATACATCAGATGAATCACAGCTGGTAATATTTGCCTTCAGCCTGTATTTCCTTAGTATCAAACCAAGCCCCATGTGCCTTATTTTCTGAAACTATTTTCAATTTTCATTTTAAAATGCCTTTTAATGTGGCCATGCATGTAAGATTTTCTGGTGAGAGAAATCAAAAAAATTCCATGATGTATCTTTCCCTCCTAAAGAGTTCTGATTTATTACTAAGAAGAATTTTTCTTCCTGCCCATAAAGTAATTTTTCCAGTATGTTGGTTGCACACAGCGTAAGATTAGTTCCAATTCCAGATAGCTATGGATTTATCAAATCATCTAAAATGTACTAACGTTCATACACACACATGTGCACACATACACTCTTAGAAAAGGCTCTCTGGGCCAGCTTTTTTTTTCTGTTACACAGAATAACTCAATTAAATTCATTAAGTCATCCTGGCTTTCTAACAATGGATTTGGGATTGGGATACAGACCAGTAATTGTGTCCGGTTAAGTATTAAAGTGAGCACGTGTGCTAGTCTTAGGCCAGACTTACTCTCCATGCACGAGTTACCTAACAAGAGTAATATTATGTGGTTTATTTTATATTAACATACTCTTGCAACCGTAATGCCTGCCTTAGTTGCATAATCTTCTATTTCTTTCTTAGGAGCATCAGCATGAAACCATTTTAGCCATCAAAACACACAGTTCATGAAGACACTTGTTTGAAAAGCCCAAGTGAGCTGGGTTTGAGCATTATCAAAAATTGCTATGAGACAATCTCCTGATTGCTCACGGCACATCTGTTTAGGGCTGGACTGAGGTTACCCATTTTCCCAATGCCAAATCCAAGTGGAGGAGGTCCCCTGATAGTGTAACTCTGGAGGCAGGAAGGGTAGGAAAACTTGTGTATACAAAAGAGCTTAAATTAAAACTCTTGCAATTACACTGCTATCTCTGAACCTGGGTGATCTCCACCACTGGGCTGCTACTCATCCTCCAGTTCAAGACCTGAGCTGTGTGAGATGTGCTGTATAAACAAAAATATATATATAAAACAGAAAGTGAGGGTGTTGCTCCTGAACAAACCAATTTCCTAAATGATCTTGGATTTAGCTTTTTGTTCAGCAGAGTAGTTTAGAGGAAAACCTGGCCTTTATCTGGCTTAAATCAGTCAAGGTCTGCTCGCAGGGTCTCAACTCGCTGTTGGCTGCTGCAATGAGTTTCTGAGCCCTTGGCTAAAGGGCTGTCTCCATCTCCCTATAATGGGATCAAGATTTGACTAGAGAAGCCACCCAAAATAGTTTCTGTTCTCCTCATAGCTTTCCTCTGTAGTAAAAAAAAAAAAAAGGAAAATGACTTGCATAGTTTGAAGATATTTCTTGAGCCAAGTCAACTTCACAAAAGGTAAATATAACCAGGATTTTCCAGAGCGGTTTGAGATTGTTTCTAGTTTGGGATGCCTGATTTGTGGTCTTTCAATGGGGAAAAAAATTGTGCTTGGATTTCCTTCAATCCCTGTCAGGTTTCTCCACATAAAGATCTCAAAATGGACCAGTTGCTCAGCAAGGTCTAGTTGCCTACTGCTTTGAGAAAACAGTTGGTCAGGAAGTGCATAATACATGGTTATAAAATCCCCACTTTCTTTTTTGGCTCTTTTAGGGTGGAATTAAAGCAAGCCACTTGCAACAATCACTCTATGGGATTTCATACTTGAACTTTATCATTTTCCCCTGCAACAGCAGGAGAGAGAAGTAGGGAGAGACAAGAACTGATGGCAGAGGAATTTGAGCAGCTGGAATAGGGCAAAATCCATAAAAACTGTGAAGCTGAGATAGATTTTTCCTCCACCCTGGGGTCTGAGTAGTTTTTCCATCTCACAAAAACACCCATAGAAGGGAAATGCTTTTCCCTTCTTCCTGCTTAGCTATATAACACAGAGCATGTGAATGAATAAAAGGTGCTTCCAACAGCATCTGGAAATATTCCTTGTTCCAAGGAGAGACCAGTGGATCCTACTGTGGTCTTTTGCATCACCTCTCAAAAAATAAATAAAAATAGAGAGAAATCTAGATAGGGAGAAATACAGCAGTGGTGATAGCTCTGCAATATCTGCCTGGCTCAGGACAAAGGAAAAAAGATCTGTGTCCATGTAAATAAAGGGAATATTCTGATTAAGAACCAGCTTGGCCAATGGACCCTCTGTAGTCCCATCTAGGTGTCAGATGTTGTGGCTGACAGTTAAGTGAACCCTTTGACAGCTCATGTTTTTAGTTGTTAATTGAGTCCTTTTTACTGCAGCACCATTTAATTATGAAAGGATATTTCCTTTACCTGGCCTCTCCTTATTTTGATCTTCTAGGGATCAGCATGAAAAATCCCAAGAACTTGGGATTCAGTTCCCATGCTCTGACACAAATTTTCGATGTGACCCTTGGTCCAATCCCCTAATCTTCCATTCCTCCAATTTTCCCTGGGAATATTAAAGATTCCCAGATCTGTGAGATACTTGGGGATCAGGGGAAGAGATGAATATTATGTGACGTGACTACTGTGTGCGCTACAAACAGCCCTCACTGAGATGTTTCTCTCTTCCCCATCTGCAAGAACATATTTTCTAGTCAAGCTGGCTAGCACACCAGTTGTGGTTGCATCCTTTCTTTGAGAGATGGTAATTGCAGTGATTTAATGATACCACTTTCACAGAAGAATATGCCTTTCAGAAGACACATAACCTTATCACACGCCCACTGGTATCTCTGGATCATGGATCTTGTCTGTGAGGACATGGTTAATTTACCCCAGTTCTTAAAGATCCTCCCAAACTATCCTCCCAAACTCCAATTCTTTTTCTCGCTGCTTCTCTAGTCACAGAGTTGGATATATTATTCTCTGCTGGACAATGTCAAATGAAGATCAGAGATATATATTTTTTAATGACTGTTGCTCGGTGAAAGCTGGAGGTTTTCTGAATATAAGACAGCAATAGCTTCTATAACCTGTCGGAGGCTGTTCGGTACATACTGTTCACTTTTGCTGACTTCCCAGTGGCAAACTCCCAGCAAGGGACTTGGAGAGTGATATGTGGGGAATAGATAAAAGGCATAATATGGCAGAGGAGAAAATCTGAAAGTTTCCTCATGCATTCGTCTGTCTGTTGAGATGTATTTATTATCGGTTTCAAATAATTTTATATTTTCCAACATATTTCAGATATATGGTATGATATAAAAATACCAACTCTCACAACACTGTTATAAATGATTGGAAATTACCAGCTGGGAAGTTTGTCATCTGCAATATATAACACAATGGAAGCGTGTTGTATTAAAAAAATCCATATTTCAAAAATAAAATAATAAAAAAGAAACCCTTGTCAGAAGCAATCTGTTTTCCAGGAATATTCTGGATGTAAAGTGAAGATTTATAAACCACACAGTGTGTGCACAGAAAATGGATGAGAAGACAGGCTGCTGGTTGGCACTCAGCTGCAGTGGCCTTCCTGCATCTCCTAGCATCTGAGCCATGTGTAGAGAGTGGACCATTTCCAAATGGGGATCCAACAGCACTACCTTCTTCCTTTCCAGAACTATAGAAGACCAGCTTCCCTAGGGGACCTTGCACACATGGGTATAGGGCAGATGTTTGCTAGTCAACGTGTGACCATGCCAAGTTCTGGACATGCTTTTGGACACCTTTTCCACCCCTTCCCAAGAGGCTAAGAAATGAATAGATTGATTTTGAAAAGGGTGCTATTTCTTCCTCAGGAAAGAAATATCTGTGTTTATGTGATGGCAATGAGATTTTGCACTAACATACATTTCAACACAATATTGTATTCGTGGGAATACAATTGGTATTTTCTTGCCAAGTATGCAGACATCTGTCAGTTGAAATCAGGCTGAGTGCATTTGACTTAATAAGTATCAGGCTGTTGCTGGAACTTGCCGCTCAGAGAAGCTGCAGCAAAGACCCTGCCTTTGGCTAGAGACAACTGTTGATATAAGTGATGAGAAACAGCAATAGGAAGACTAACAAAACTGGCTCATGGAAAGACAAAGAAATGCCCAGATTTTCATCTCAGGTTTAGAAATGGATGGTATCTATGCTAGCTAACATACAAAGGCCTGTGGAATCAGAATACAAAGGGCCAAATATGATGAAAATGGTACATTGCCCTGCATTTCTGTGCAGTCTCCTCTGGGAACATGATGGTGGGACAAATGGGGCTGCTGACATGACCAGTGAAGATTCTTGAGAGCATCAGGCAGGCATGGATCAGGACAAGGATGTAAATCTGCTTCTCTTGGCCTGATTTTGTAATCTCACAGGTGAGCAAAGAGCACGTTGTATCTGAATTCAAAGGGTGGTCTGATGTAGGAGTCTGCCATTTTATAGCATGCTTGAATCCTATAATTTTTTTCCTGGTCTTTTAACCATCTGCTAATCATTAATGGAAACTCATTCAGAAAGCCAGGAATTTCTTTTTTTTTCCCCAACGAGACATAAGTTTCAATACTTCCTTGACTCTTCACAGAGCCTTCAAAAAATCTCTCCCCGCTACTTGCTAAAAGCTATTTTTAGGAAATAACTTTACTGCTGAAGTATAATTCCAGCTTTCTCTTCCTCGCAGACATCTTCCATGGGGCCAGGGCACCAGTCTGCTCACTTGGGTGGGAAAACTGCATATGTCCCACGTTCGTCTCCAGGAGTCATTGAAGAGGGTGAGATTCATTACAGCTAACAGCAGTCGCCATCTGAGCTCAGCCTGGGCTCCCGGTAGAGTCAATCAAGAGAAATAGTCACTTCTAGAGTGTGAGATGTCTGCCTTAATTTAGCCATCTGTCTTAGGATAGCATGAACTATGCCTCACAAGTCCCTAGTTTTCTCTATTCACTATAATGTGAAAGTAGAGCAATTAGCTCAACAGAGAGTGGTACTTCAGGAGTGTAATTCTGGGTTGGATGGACATCTCCTTTGATCACTTCTGCTGGAGATGGACCTATGTCTATTATAACTGAAAAGCCAAGGGATTAGTGAATGCTGGGGTTTTAACTGCACATGCAACTCTATCTATGTTCCTGGATGTCTGGTGGCAGGGCGACCACCAGTCTGGAACAAAATCTAGCTGGATATTTTGTGCAAAATAAATATCTGAGAATGGACAGAAAAGCAATTAAGAGCCTAAGAGCAAGTTTATTCACTCTTTTTGAAGCATACTGGAAATGAGCACAAATGCTTGATGCCTCTTGAATGGTTGGTAGAATAAAATTACTGAACTCCTATCCTCACTTTCAATCCAAACTATGTCTGATATCATTGGCTAGAGTCAGACAACATTGTCTAGGTTAGTTCTGTTGGAATGGGTTAATGAGTAACATGGTCATTCCCCTAGAGATATCATGGAGTAAAATATTTAGTGTGGTAAGGACGGATAGTGTTTCAGAACAGTCCAGAGCAATGTAACAAAACCCATTTTTGGAATGCTTGAAGTATAACCCTGCAATACAAATGTATTTTTGGCTCTTCTTTGCAGATCTAGCTAAGGATTGCATTGTTCTCTTCCACCTTATTTATTTTCTTTTTGTTTATTTGCATCAGAGCATTTGTTCTTGCAATTCATAATCTTGTAACAGTTCCTTTGCACAAAATTATGTAATGTTGGGGAAAGGAGGGGAGTGCATTTCTGGTAACATGTAATTGCCTTTATTAGATAATAGGCTAATTCCCAAAATATGTGTTTCATAGCCTTATTTACACTACATTATCATTTCATTTATGGACCGCTCAGAGCTCTCAGGCACTTTGGGGAGCTCTTTAACCTTGCCTTTCATCACGTATTAATGAAGTGTTAATAGCTCACCCGAGTCATTTTTGAGCAAAAACCATGTGATGAGTTGGTTTGTGCAAACAGGCCATGTGCTGCAGCATGTACATATATATGTCCCATGGGGACAATGTATATGCCACCTTATTGTTCATTTCTTCCTCCTTTGTTCAACCTAGAGAAAAGAAGGTGAATGTTAGTGCTTTTTCTCCATTAAAGGAGAATTATGAAGGAGATGGAACCAGGCACTTTGCAGAGGTTTCTGGCTAAAGAACAACAGTCTAGGGATGCAAAGGACAACAGCTGACACTACTTCAAGGAGCCTGGATCAGATGGCCTCCAGAGGTCTTACCACTCAGGATTTTTCAGTGATTCTGTGACAACATGACCATGCTGAGGTGTGTGTAGATGCCCACTTGCATGAAACCGTCCTCATCTCTAATTATGAAGGACTTTGTTCCAGGATTTGCAGTACTGCCAAGCCTGGTTGGAGATCATCTCAAATTCCTCACCTCTGGCAGCTGGATGTCCAGAAATCTGGTACATCATTGCCTGTAAGAGGAAGAGTGGGGGATTACCATTTACTGCCCAAATTGGTAGGGTTGTCTCTGCCATGCACTCCAGTCTGCCTGGGGGTCTTGACTCACTTACCACCTCTCCTGTGGCAGTGAAGTTATTGCTGTTAGTTTGTTTCATTCTATTTACCGAATTGTGGTGTGTTCTTCCTTCCATATCGACACAAAAACTTCCTGGATTTTTTTCTTGTGACTCTGGTGAATGAAATGAACTGTTTTAAAAAGATATGTGTATGTTGGCAAACTTCATTCTTATTTGCTCATTCTTTGGCAAAACGACCAAGGTCAAAACGCAAGGGGAGAAATAAAAAACTCTTTGCCAATTCCAGATATGAGCGAGAGTTTCATCACCTTTTTCTGCTAGCATGCCAGAAGTGGATAAATTTTCTGACTTTCTTTCATTATTGCCTCTTGTGAGGTCCTCTGTTGAGGTGAGGTTTAAAGGAGAAGGAGCAACAGGGTCAGGAAGGAATAAGAAGTGAAGGAAAAGGGCTGACATTCATCCCAATTAGGCTCTGCACATCTCTGAGCCTTTAAGCAAGACTAGGCAGGGGCAGTGCAGAGACCTCCTGGATGTTCACCTTCATGATGCGCTTTCTTACCATCCCCTTTTTGTCTCAGCAGCTGTTTGCCACCTTCTGCCCTGACCTGGAAGCAGGCCTTCACTTTGGAGTTTAACTACTGCAGCACAAAGAAAAATAAACCTTATAACTCCAGGGGATCTACTCGTGGGCACAGGTCTAACCAAGCAAGCAGATGGAGAACCAGGATGCAGCGCGCACGAGAGTGAGCAGGGACAGAGCGCTGATGTTTCCTAAAAACTCTTTTAGAAATGGCTTAATTACAGGTTGGTAATAACTCTGAGCACGTTTCGGGTGTCAATGCAGCGTGATAGGGATGATATTCAGACTTCTGCAGAACTTTTGGGGCAATATCACTATATCCTAAAACTACTCACAACTTTTTGGCCTTTGCTGAATAATCCCAGTTTTGTCACTAGTAAACAAATCATCCAGCTCCACCACTTGGCCCTCAAGCTTTCTGGCTCATACCCATACATTCTTCCCCAAAACTAGCTGCTCCCTCCAAAGAGCAAGCATGAATATCCTCACTGCATTTACAGCAAGCAAATGAATAGGGGGATGCTATCACGAATTCCCTAGGAAACATGACAGGATGCGACCCTCTTACAGCTGACCTTTTAATAACAATAAAATCATTCAGTGCTGTGCTTTATTTTGATTTATCGTTGCACAACATAAAGGGATTATATATCAAAGGAGGCACTAAAAAGATAAGACTAATAAGAAGAGACCAAAGGAGGATGGGGAAAAGTACAGGAAAGGGTTTCGTTGGTATTTTCAGTCAAGAGAGATAGGAAACCATGGCTTATCTTTAATGGCTCTGGGAAGGATTTTTTTTCCCCTTCCCGACAGCAGAAAATGCAGAGATCATGTCAAAATAAACTCATATTTAAAAAAAATGTTCAGGCTTTGTAGAATCTATCTCCAATAATTGGGGGAACTGGACATTTTCTATGGGCTCTCACTATGTTATTGTTTGCATTTAAATTATTTTCAAAAAGGAGATTTATCCAGGAGCTTCATATATTTTTATTTTATTTCGTTTTATTAGTGAGGCATTTTGATCCATTGGCAGAGCGAATATCGAAAGTTAGACTGACAAATGCTTAAATATTTTCTTTGAAGAGGAAAAGTTATGAAAGATGCAATTGCAGCTGAAGGGACACAGCAATCAGAAACAGCCCAGCTCGTCCTCCAGCCTTGGTACAGTCACTGGGTACCATGGTTGATGGCAGACCCAGCTTGGGGACCCAAGTGACACAGGGCACTCTGCTAGACTCATTTTGCGGGTAGGGGATTGACGTTTACTGCTAACTAAACTAGACTGGATAAAGAACTTGTTTATCACAGTGACATTCACAGCAACCAAAATAGTTTGTGAATGTGAGTTACATTTGCATGAGTTCAGTAAAAGCTGCAGTGAAAACTCTGGAAATGTCAAAAGATGTGTTGTTTTTTTCCCTTTATGTATTGTTGGAAGTGAGCATATTCCATTTTTAAGTGATTTTTAAAGAAAATGTCATTCTGTAACAGCTTTCTGGTAACAAAAATGACTTACATTAAAAGAAGAAAATTTTAAATTTGACCCCAATGTATGAAATAACCCCCCAACCTCTGTCAATCATTCTGTACTGGATTAAATGTTTAGAACAAGTTTTTTTGATATTCAGCCAAAAGTAGTCCATAATCTGTGTTCCAGTTCTATCTGATTATCTGATCTACATATGATCCACAGCCTTTCCTTTCTTTTCTTTCTATTCTATTCTTTTCTTTCTTTTCTTTTCTTTTCTTTTCTTTTCTTTTCTTTTCTTTTCTTTTCTTTTCTTTTCTTTTCTTTTCT
>JAUBOD010000130.1:345285-354010 GCA_032353885.1 Nothura maculosa
TCATAGCAACGTGTCCTTAGACAGCAAGATGGTGTGATGCTTATGGTATGAAAACTAATCCATTTGCATGAAAATACAATATTTTGAATATTTTGGAGACAGGGATGAGAAAAACAGCAAAAGATCCACCAGGTCAGTTCAGTTCCGCACGGATAAATTTGGAAGGGGAAGGGGTTTTGCCCAGGATTATCCTACTAATCTACAGTAATTCACCTGTTTTTGAACATTGCTAGGTGATTTATTTCATTGTCCAAACCTCCTTTGTAGACATATCCTATCACTGGATTTGATGTTTGCCAACAACTGTTACAGACTGCTGATTCTCATTTCTCCACCTGCAGATATGAGCCAGTTCACTTCCCCCCAAGCATCATTTCTCAAGCATTTGTTGTGTTAACACAACCTCCTTTAATCCTCTTTATCCTAAGCTAGCTGTATTCTGCATCTTTCATCAGAGGATTTCATGGTGCTTTACACTTACTAATTAGACCTCATAGCAGTTTGTGAGTGTGATCATCTTAATTTCACATATTGGGAAAATATGAGATAAAAACAACTCTTACAAGGTCATAGCGCCAGTGAGTAAAGCAGGAATAACAAGTTAAGGGCCCCATTTATGTCTCTTTTTTTTGCTAGTAAAAATTACAAATAACTTCACAGATGCTAATAGTCATCTATCCATGTCATCTATCCTAGGGTTGTTGACAGTTGCTCAGCCTAATATTTAAGAGCATTATAGAAAAACAGTAATAATGCAGGAGACTGTTACACACCTTTTTATCCAAGTGAAAATTCTGCTTAGAATATCTGGTTGATTTCTTTGACTATTAGGATTTTACTGCTAGCGGGATGGCAATCTCTTGGTCAAAAGTAGATGTGGGAATCAGAGCATGTCATCTGCAGTCTTTCCTGATCACTGGAGAGAAATGCCAGTGATCCAGAAATTCAAAGCCAGTCCAGATACTGCTGTTTCAGATCACTGTGTGGAATGGGAGCTGCAAGTTCTTGCTGAGAAATTTAGCATTTTGCTTAATTCTTCAAAACTTCCTGCTGTCTGACCAGCATCTTTTTGACCTGTGTTCCAGGCCATCAGAGCAATGTGGTCTTGAAATATCCTCCAGGGCAGTGAGGTAAACTGCTTGCAAAGTTGAGTTTAAGCTTAGAAGGAAGTGGAGGATAGGATTGTAGAGATCACAGATAGTAGGACCAAATGACCCAAAATATCGCTTCTAGTCCTACATGCCAATACCAGTGTTTAATTTAGTGAGCTCTTCCCCAGTGCCTCCTCATTTAGGAGGTTTCTTTTGGGATGGTGACCACTGCATCGCTTGAAAATTCTGGTGCAGATAGGAATGCAATCAATATGCTGCTGGGAAGTAAAGCTTAGGCATTTTGTTATCTTTTTCCAAGGATCTCACTCAGTACTGAAGCTAGGACTAATATTTGTCTTATGATGACACAAGAAATGCAGAGGTGACTCGCAAGAGCCTATTATATATTCCAAATATTACAGAAGGAGATACAGCAGCAAAGGCCATTTATTCTCCCTATACAACACCAATGTATTAGTTGGATCTTCCACACTTTGTCAAAAGCTGCAGAGAGATCTGGCAGTATAAACATCTTGCTTGTATCCATGGCTTTGAGGAAGATGTCTTTACATGCCATGAGATCTGTTAGCACCCTGCCCTAGTTGGCATCCCGTCAGTGAGTCATCCAAGATATTGGCATATGTCACCTGTCAGTAGCGTCTGCTACTCAAGGTTACTGCTTCTCTAATTATTTTGCCCTCAAAATGGCAAGTTCTTTAGTGTTTGCTGGTATATGCTTGACAACTAGGAAGACAATTGAGCTCTTCAAGCAATATGGCAGATGTGCCTTTTTGGAAGAGGCACAATAAAGCACTTAGTTGTTCTTAATTGGCTTTTGTCAAACGCAAGAGGCTCTTAACCTTTCCCAGGCTCACAGCTAGTATTTTTCAGGGCTCCTGTCCATTAGTCTGTGTGACAGGCCAAAAGCCAGCACAGGTTGGCAGGCTGGATAATGCAATTTTAAACGAGGCAGAATTTCCTCTCTTTGCCAGTTCCATATGTAGTGTACTGGACTCATCAGTAGTGTGGGCTAGCACTTTCTTACAGTGTTCAACACTTGGGTCTGATGGCTGCTCTGATGAACAAGCTACAGCAGTAATAATCTGTTTTAGGGCACAATATTAGTTTGCATTGCAGCTTAGATGAAGTAGGGGGAGACCTGAATAAGTGGAATTAGATAACGAAGTTGCCACTTATCATCCTGCTCTGGGGAAAAAGGCATGCACATATGCTGTTATCACAGAGCTTTCTTCTTTTTTTTTCCTTATTTTTTTTTCTCAAGGTAAAATTTTTTGGTCAGCCAAGTCTGAATTCTCCTTGCATTGCTGGGTCCCACTGTCCTAGAAAGGCCACAAGGATTTACCTTGTGCAAAATGCTAAAAATGCAGGTAAAATTCATTTTTTTCACTCTCTTCTTGCACAAGCAGTATTCAGGACAGGCAGTGGACGAAACCAGGCACTAGGCAAGCTGCAGCTCTAGCATATTCTCTTTAGTCAACACTGTGATCCCCTGAACAATATAATTACTTTAACTTGGCTAAGTTCTTAGTTCCAAGTTCACAGGCAGATGATTTACAGAGAACTTTGCCTTTCTTAACTGCCTCGTAAGGTCAGTCCACGTGCTTTTTGCATAGCAAGTGCTCCAATCCTTCCTAACTTTAGTCACCTGTCTTGGAAATAAATCCTCTGGAGTTGTTATGATGAGGAGCCCTGCTCTCACAGAGAAGTGTCATTGGATGGATAACTTCTCTGGAGGGGGAAAGGCACCGCATGGTTCCTTAGCAGAAGTCAGAAGAGATCTTTAGATATAAATTCCTGTTTCCTCTCTCATAATAACATAGTTCCAGTTTGAAGTTGTCTTCTGGAAACGTTCACAGTAATGGATAATTCACATGTCCATGTAGCTCCACAAGATATTAGTTTGCTTTGGCAGAAATCTTTCCATATGAACATAAGGGGAATTAAAGATTTTCAGCATATAGCTAAAAGTTCAGTCATACAGTTACCGAATAAAACATCTGCTGCTGCTACCTATGTGGTTTTGCACATCTAATTTTATACTCTGAGTTATGAAACACATAGGTTATGAAATCATGCTGGTTCTCCTCGAATGGTCTCACATTCCATATGCAACAATGGCTTGCAGTACTGCACACATCACAACGGTGACTTGTGCTGAAAAAATGTTGTGATGTGGTGACATTTGCTTGAAATACCAGGATGTTGTAGTGTGAGAAAGTGACAGCGCAACATTATGCTGCAAGGAGACAAGGGAACATAGGGAGTTTGTTCTAGAAGACAAACTGCTAAAACTGGTTACATGGCACATGGCAAGAAAAGGAAAAAAATGAAAAGGAAAAAGGAAAAAAGAGAAAAACAAAAACAACAAGAAAAACAAAAAAGAAAAAAGAAGAGAAAAAGAAAAAAAAAAGAATCCCTTTCAGTGAAAGAATAGGTGCTAAAGGAACCCAAATTTGGAGCTTTCTTGTTTGACTAGATGCTGAATGACTGAGTGCTAAAAAGGCAGATGAAAATCAATGGCAATATGTGCAAAGAATTCACAGGAGAAAGAGTGAGCCTAACTATCCACATGCAATGACAAGCTGTAAAATAGCTCAGAGGGAAGAGATTTTGAAATTCTTGTGAAAAGTTTTTCTAAAAAGATCATCTTCACACTCTGCAGCAGTTAGGAAGGGAGTTAGAAAACAGGACGTGGTAAAGAAACGCAAGGAGCAAAGAAAAGAAAATAGTGTTCTCTCCTCTCTCAGAAAGGGAGGATTTACTCAAAATTTTGCCTAAACAAACTGTGGAACCTACTAGCACAGCATGTTTTGAAGGCAAAAAAGGGCAGTTTCTAGAAGTCCAAGTGCAACTCTTCTTCAAAAAGTCCCCTGAAGGACTCCTGATAACCAGAGACAGGAGTGTAAAAGAGTGACATTTCCTTTTTTTTTTTTAATTAATTTTCAGTCAGAAAGTGTGAGTACGCAGTGAACAACTGAGCTTCTTTTACACTTTCAGCAGGACATAGTGAAGGAAGTGATCTCTCCCCAAACTAATTACTTCATTTTGTGTTGTTTTGTAGTGCTAATGGATGAATCCCCCCAACCCCTTGTCCCTTCTGAAACTGTCTTCTTATTGTGTCAGACTTGTCACTGCAATCTCTGTTAACTGCAGGCTCCTTGGCAATTTCTCCGCCACAACATTTTCCCGAGGAGAACCACTGGTGAGTACTCAGATGAAAACAAATGCCCTGACAAGCTGCAGTTTTAATTTTTCTTTAGATTGCTTGTAGAAGAGGATCATTATTAGCAGATGATAATTAGAAAGTGGTAACACTTTAATTTGCAAGGATATATTGGAATTCATTAGCATCTGAAAGCTTTGCTGTGCTCTGTGGCAAATGAATTGGAAGTATCAGGCTGGCTCCTAATAGCTATGATAAATACCCTGCTGCCACCACTGTTTCATCTGTTGATCTTTTTGCCCTGTATTGTATATAATCTTACCAAAGAAGCTAAAAAAGAGTGAAATTCTAGGGATGTATTTTATCCATCCTAATATCTTGGCTATGGTGACCATCTCAAGTTAGTTCTCTGTCTTTCACTGGAGAGAGACAGGAACCTTTCTCTAGAGAGTACCTCAGAGACATTATTCCCTCAAGATTAACGGAAGCTAAGGTGGCAATTCCAAAGGAGAGATGCACTTCCAGGGTGGTTCATCACTCTAAAGTATTGGATCCAAGAAGATCAATGCAAAGTAGATGCCTAACTAGTCTAAGACTCTAAATGTAGATGTAAAAACATATTTGGACACCGTATGTCTGAGTCTGTATTTTCTATGAATTACTAGTTTTCATTTGTCAAAAGCAAATTTTCTCAGCATTTTCCAACAAGCTGCAAATATCAGCCAATTAAAGTAGCATGAAAGTAGAGGCAAAACCCTCTTTCCTGAGAGACTTTGAGCAATCTGCAAAGCTGTCCTTACAATACACAGATCCTGCTCCCTTGCATGAAGTAGTTGTGTTCAATCAAAACCATTGGCTTTAGTCTTTCAAATAATTTTCTAGAAGTGCCCCTTATCTAGATATCCCTGGCCTGAATGATGGTATCTTCACGTATCACTGACCAGTCTTTAATTTCCTCTGACCACTCACTTACAAGTGTCTATTTCCCTGTCAAGAAATGTAACGTGAGGACTACTGGTTGCTTTCACAGGAAATAATTTTTATTTTGAATTATTTTGAAATGCAATCACACCAGTAAAGAACTGGATTCTTCTGCTAGGATGAGCTACAATAAAAGTATAAACAATGCTGACATTACATTGTCAGTATGAGTCTTCACTGTTAATCATTTATTGAGGTGAATGGAAAGTCACACTTGTTAAAGCTAAACTCAGGCTAGAAACACATCAAGGAACACTATTTATGAACTTTCCATTGGAGGTGTAGCCTTTCTGGACTTTTTTTTTCTCTTGTCACCCTTTTCCTTCAAGTCATTTCCTCTTTCACCTTCAATTTACCTCTATTTTGTCAAATTTCAGAGTCATAAGATATGCATGCATTCTGCAGCTTTATGACTGAGATGGAAGAACAGCCTCCTGAGAGCCTGAATGGCCAACAAGAAGGATTTCAGAGCTGAAAGCCACAACACTATTTCCCACAGCAGATATAGAAACATAATCCAGCTAAACTTTGCAACCTTCACACATGTAGGGAAATGAATAATGTTTGTCTTATCTTGTACAAGGGAGAATGGAGGTCCAACAAAAGCTGTTCTTATGTACACTGGTTGAACATCAAAGCAGTGCAGAAAACTGGATTACAGATTTCCAGATTTCCTGATCTCATGACTCATCTGCTAGATTGCCTGAATCTCTCTGGCCAAGTCTGAAATTCCTTTTCCCTCAGCCCTCTCCTTTTCAGTGAGACTATTTCTCCTCAGCTCCCACAGGTAGTTGTTCACTTTCTGCACAAATGCCTCTGGCAATACTTTATCCAGATGTAAGGGCAACTTCATCATGTTATGGAGTACTCTAGGAACCCAGGCTGGGTCTTTTATATATTATAAGGGTAGAGCTTTGGCCTTCAGTACTTTTTGGCAAAGAATAGACCTCCCAAGGGCATTTCTTCCATATCTTGCCAGGAAACTAATAGCCTATATGTAACAAAAAAAAAAAGAAAAAGATAGAGCTGACACAAAAGTTTACTAAATCAGCTTCTTGGATGCAGGAACACTTCTATGTTAAGAAAAATAACTTCCTAACAAATCCAGCTGGGAAGAGAAACAACAGCTCAGCTGCCTTTGTCTTCCCTGCTTTGTGAAATAACACGTGAAAGGACCCCTGGTTTTACTGAGAGGCTCCTGTAAGGGGAGGTTGGGAAAGGCTTGGAAACTGCTGCGGTGATAGGAAGGGGACGGCTACCACTTCCAGCTGCAATGAAAGGAAAACCTGTGGCACATCGATGTGATAAAGGAAGAATTCATAAAGGATTCCTGTGAATCCTACCAATGCTGCAAGAAGTGGTCAAATGGGCAAAAGTGACGCACTTCTCAAGTCAGTCCTAGGGCCAAGGCCTGCATGGGTGGGGAGCAGAAGGTGGCTGCACCAGCAATACCTTCCTCCTAATCTTGGCACTCTCCATGTGGCTTTTCTGAGAATGGTGGACAGCTGGGATGAGTGACATCCTCCATCTGCCCCGCTTGTTACCTTGAGACTGACAGACTGAAGTCTTGGCTGCACACAGGACGGCATATGTTTGGCTAAACCTGTTTTGAGCCTGTTTAGTTAGCAATCATGAAGGCTCTGTGATGCTTTTACTTTGGTTTGACTGTGCTTTTATCAGATTGCTATAAGCTAATCAGGAATCAGATGAAGTTTCACTGAATTAGACCATTTTGTTATCAGCATTGGATTTAAATCTATATGGATAAAAGTCACATGTTTTGAAATCCTGGATGCCATGACAGCTACTGTCGAGGTATAAATTTGAATTTTACTTACCATAGGTATTTGAGGGGTTTGCTGCTATTTTAGATATATGATACTCATTGAGATTGAGCCAAGAAGGCCCCAGTAAACTGAAAGTAAGTGAATCCAGTAAGGAGGGCTAGTGGCTAAGCGGGTAATAAAATTGATGGGTGGTTTCATTCAGTCACCCTTTGGGCATATTGCCAATTATTGCACTCCTCTCGTCTCTGGCACTCGTCCTGGCCAACCTCAATAAAAAGATCCAGATTGCGTGTGGGACGTACCCACTTATTTCTAAACAGAAACACTTAAACCATGTTAGCGGTTGGGTTGGGAAGGCCTGCAGAATCCTGGGGCGTCCTCTGTCTGGAGGGAAAAGTAGTCTCAAGAGTAATTAAATTAACTCCTTTCAAAAAAGCCCCTTCCAAAAATGCCTGTGAGGAAGGTATCTCACCTCTGGGATTTGTAAGGGTAGCGTCGATGCCTTTGCCTCCATCCCCACAGCGGGTATCATCAAAGGGAAGGCACTGGTCTCCCGTTCCAGCCAAGACCTCCGAATTCTTCACAATGTCTTTTACGGACGTAGTTGACTTGATTTTGTAGATGCGTCGGCTGTTGGTGTCAGAGAGGTAGATGAAGCCAGTGATTGGATCTGTGGTCAAGTAATACTTATGAGCTGGGCTGTGGCTGAAAAGCAAGGGTATGACGTTATTATCTTTCAGATGATATTTCCTTAAGTAAACAGGCAGTGTTAGCATTTTAGAGGGTAAAAGTGCCCAAGGCAGACGGAGTGGAGAAGCAAGGCAGTGCTGTACTTAGCAGTGTTAGTACAGGATGTGTTATAGCTTGGGCTCCCCAGAAATATCTGTCTCCAGCAGCTGTGCCTGGGAGCCTTCCCTGACATGGAGTTCAGCCAGCAGAGAAGGCTCCATGTCCACACTGTCTGCCCCTTGCATCCTCCAAACTGGGGTGACTGCACTAAACCTGCCTGTGGAATAAGCTCAGACTGGCATTGATATCCAAGCTGGTCTTGGGCATTTTTAGGGAAAGGGATAGTCGGCCAGAGCCAAATCCCTTCCACGACTGCTATGAATTCAGTTGCAGTTTTCAGAATTGTTTTATTTCCTTATTATGGACATAGCACCCTGAAGAACTGATGCTAGTATGACAGCTACTGAGTGGAAAACACAGGACACTGAATCTAGAAAACAAAGCAAAAAAAAATCCTGTTCCTTCACAAAATTATATTTTTAGTTACAAAGCAATAAATGAATCCAAGAAGGAAGAAATGGACACACTAGCATCCATTATTTGGAAACATTCAAAGGTATTGGAAGGAAACAACCAGACAAGAATTTAGATACTGTCTTTGAAAGATTCTAACTACAGTTTCATATGATCTCATTTTATTAGAATTGTGTGCTACTAATGTCTATTGAGTTGCAGCTTTTGAGCTACAAACCAACAGTTTAAAACTGTAATGCCTGATGCATGCACACAGTTCTCCTACCTTCTAAGAAAGGCTAAGCAGTATTATTATTATTATTAGAATAAGTATGAAATATTCTCGGCTTTTCTCCACAACCGTCCAAAATGTCCAAACTTATCAGCTCCCTAGGAATCATGCCAAATAGATAGGCCATAGTTCACAATTTTGCATTTAG
>JAUBOD010000130.1:393554-412854 GCA_032353885.1 Nothura maculosa
TGAGTTTGAGTTTCATCCCAATCACATCAGCACAAATTAGAAGTGCTTTCGCCAAGGCCATTGGTATTGTTTTGAATCTACTGTAACACAAATAAGACCTGAATCTGACCTGCTATTATTGCTGTAATACTTATGATATCTTACTGCTCATGGACCAGGATTCTGCTGAGTTATATCAGCTGGGTCTTGGGAGATTTTAGTGCCATAAAACATCACTGACAAGATGATTTTATGTGGCTACCCCTACAAGGAGAACTGAACAAAAACGCCTGCCCAATGTTCCCAGGGCTTCCCATCTATGTATGGGTAGGAACGCGATGACCTGTCTGCTCCACATACACACGTGCACATAACACACACAATGAGTCATTTCCACAAGTGCTCTGCAGCTGCCATTAATGATAACGGGAGCAGTGTTAGACTAGCCAAAGTGCTTTTGAAAAATTCCCATCCATTATCCTTACCTTTGTCTGCACTGATATCTCTGCAACTTTATAACACCTTGCAAAATTGCCACGAAAATTTATCAGCTCAGGCACAAAATCTACCCATCTGCCTTTTCTCTTGATGACTAGTGATAATGAAAAAGGACTAATTATATTTTATTTGTCCATTAAAAAAAAGATTTTATAGATCATCAGGCCAGTAGGATTCTGGAAGGTCAAAACTCGCATGGAATTTGAGTTCACAAAAGAAGGATCTGCATGGATATAGAGTGTCTATATACCTATCTATTAGGAAAAAAAAAGAAAAAGGAAAAGGGAGAAAGACATAAAACAAAAAGTGAGCTCTGTTACTACACAATTTCAAGGAAATAAAATGTTGTCATTTTCTACCACACATTAAAAATGTTTTCTAAGGCTAGAGAGACTGCAGAGAGAGGGTGGCAGGTACCACCTGGTTTATATCTCTTCATTATCATGTCTTTATTTCAGACATCAGAAATAAATCTGGGGACTGGAAGACAGCAAGGAAATCTGATTTCTGTTGGGAGGGAGGAGTGGATGAATGTTAGAAGAACAGATGCACAGGACTATGTTCTGTACAGGTGGTTAATGCAAAGGCCTCCTCTGCAGATTAATGTTTCAAATAATGCTTTTCAGGCCTGCATGGACTAAGTGGGGACTGTACCAAAGAGGTTTTTCACTCATTTCTTAAAGCCTTTAAGGTTCTTAAGAGCTGGAGCAGAGCTTAGTTATTCAACTCTGATATTAACACCAGTTTCAAGGCAAAGTATTTCTTTAGGTTGGAAATTTTAAAGCTCAGTTTTGTCTGAGCTGTGGAGAACAGTAAGAGTCAAGCTACAAACGGATCATAACTAGTGATGTGCTCCTCAATACCATTTTCATGTGCTTTCTACCACACGATCCGTAAGTGATCCAAGTGGTGCCTTCCAGTGAACTGTAAGGAGATATAATGAAACTGTACACAGGTATGATTTCTCATGCCCTGAGATCTCTGCCTGGCTCAGTCAGAAGAGCGAGGATAAAGTGACATTTGTAAGGCCTTTGAAGAGCAACACATTGAGGCAGCTGCATGGATTAATAAAATCACAGCAAAATATTAAAAACAAAACAAAGCAAACAAAAAAAAACCCACCCAAACTTGTGGGAACAAGATAATAATAGAAGCTGAGGAAAATATATCAAGGTAAGATTTCACTGAGCAGTATGAAGTCAAAATACCCTTTGGAATTCCTAAAGCAAAAAGGTGAATCCTCCTTGGAAGTCACTGCAGATTTTCAGAGAGAGAAGGATGGAGATGAACGTAGGCTCAGTGACGCCTGCAGCCCCAGGTTTGCTAAAGCAAAAAGTCAGCCAGCCAAGATCGATGTCTGGATTCCTAATTCAGGTAGCTCCCAGACTGCCAATACACAGCACCAGAAGCTTTCAGTTATGACCATGTTTATATGGTTATGGGCTTGAAAAAAGGCCCATTATGCAACAGACAGCCATAATACGACGATGGCTCCTTGAAATCAGAGAGCAAATTTGTTGTTAAATTCCTTCCCTTCAAGGCTAAAAGTTCTGCTTGGAAAGAATTACAGTAATTCATATGTTTTAAGGTCAAAGAGGCTACTATGATTAGCTAGTCTGACCTCTTATATACACAAGCTGTCTCTTTTTTTCCCAGAACTGGATTAAAGACTGTCTTTGGGAAAGATATCTCATATTTCAAAGACAGCTGATTACAGTGAGTCTACCACTTCCTCCGGTAAGCTATTCAAATGCTTAATTACTGCATCTTATTTCAAGGTTGAATTTTGTCTCACTCCAACATCCTGCTCCTGGAACTCATTCCGCCTTTATCTGCAAGGTTACCACTGCCTCTCCTCCACGTGCAGCACTCCAGCCATTCTCAACCTTTTCCTTGAGATGTGGAAGAGATTCAACTTCCCATGGTAAGGTTTGTTTTCCAGCCCTCACATCCGTTGTGGGCATCAGGGCTGGACATGGAACTGTAGCAGGATTGATGGGTATGGAAGCAAGGCTGCTTCCCTGCTTCTGTTTTCTATTTTTTTTTAATACCTCCAAAGATCACAGTAGCCTTTTAGCAACAGCATTGTGCTGAGAACTCATGTTGAGACAATTATCTCCAATGACCTCTAAATCTTGTTCTGAGTCACTGCTTTTTAACAGTCTCCCAACCCGTAAGTATAACATGCTTTCTTCGTTCCCAGGGGTATTATCTTTCAGCTGGCTGCATTAAGACACATTTTGTTTGATTGTGACTGTGTAGCCACATGAGGCAGATCGCTCTGTATCAAAACGATGTGCATATTCTGTTTGCTCCCACACCAAGCTTTGAAGATTTTACCAGCAAATATTTAAAGTATCCTCAAAGACAGAGTTTAAAATATTGGGTAGGGCTGGATCCTAGACCTGATTACAAGGAACTCTCCAGAAACAGCTTCAATCATAGATGCCTTTCAATTATCAAACTAATTTAGAGATCTGTCATTGAGCCAAATTTTAAAGTCTCTCTTGTGTTCCTTAACATTTCCACGCAGCACATGTGTTTATATATTTGATATATTTTCAGCATCCTATAAAGAGGTGTCCTTAATAACCAAGCTGGCAGTCCTGCCAAAAATGAAACTCCTCTGCTGGACAGACTTTGTGCAAACCCATGAAATATCTTTTGCAAGCTCAGAGTTACTGCAGGGTGAATCAAGTCACTGTCTGTGTGAAAAGGGAGCCAGTGGCACAGAATTGCCACATCTGATAAATCACAACGCAATCAGGGGGCTGCATTTTCACTTAGAAGCAAGGACCCAGAGTATAACTTAGGCTGGACAGGACCTCTTGATGTCACCTTGGGAGCCCTGTCTCAATGACTCCAAATAAATCCCTTCAGAGAAGGATTGATGTGAAGGAAAACATTGCTGCTAAAAAAAACAACTAGACTCAGCAGAAAAACGCTGTTTTCATGTCACTTAGGATAAAGCGGCTCCAATTTATTCAGCTAACATTATTCTTTGACTTTGAACCCAGAAGAGTCCCTTGTGACCTGTGTATTCCTACACAGAGCATTTTACTTCGGGATTACTAAATCTAGCTCATATCTTGTGGGTGGAGTTGGAAAGCTTTTTCTCAGAAAGGTTTCTGCCTCATTTTAAAGACCATATATCATTGCAAACCCACCAGTCCCTTTGGTGAGCTCTTCCAAATACTAACTTGGGCTGCAAAGCTTTGGGGAGCAGAAACTGCCTTTCCATTCTGTGCTCACAAAGCATCTGCACTAGCCCCAAAGGACTTTGAAGTACTAGTGCAACCCTATCGAATAACCACAGTTCTCATTAAAGATCCATATCTATAATGTATTTTCAGCTCATTTTCAGCACAAGGATTGCTTCAAGGAAAAGACTGAGCTCTGAAGCTATCTGTGACTTCTTGGAGCAGGATCTTGGTCCAACAAGGATCAGGGAACTGTTACTGAATGAGATATATTCTGACTGCCTATCATTGATGTGTAATTTATACCTACTTCTTTCTGACCATAGAGAAGGACAGGACCTAGTTTTGCCTTTGACTTCAGATTACTTGGTTTTCCAGTACTGCTCATGACCTGTTCTCATGAAAAAAGTGGGAAAAAGTGGAGATATCCAAAACAACTGGTCAGTTTTGATAACCTTGGTCTTCTGAGGTCAGTGTAGATTGCATCTCCTGGCCTCGGGGCTGTGCCTGTCTCCCTCTGCCCATAGGAGCCTTGGGTGGGCTGTTCAGATCACTCTCTCTCATTTTCTGGTATAGATCAGTGAAGTATTTGCAGGATGCAAAGCAAAAGTAGTTCCAAAGTAATTCCCCTTTTTTGAGAAAACAACCAAGAAAGTGAACCTATTTCAGGTATGTTTTGGCAATCACAAGGCTTGCATAAACAAGCATCCTCTCTCCCAGGCACTCCCAGGACATTTTCCTCCCAGGGCCAAATTAAACATTTTTCTTTCCTCCCAAGCACTAAGAAAGGTACAGGCATCTTTTAACTAAAGTCACCTAAACACTAAAGAGAGGTTTGTGACTCCATGTCCAAACTCTCCCACTCCCCTTGAAAGCCTCCTTTGCTAGGAATGGAGTAAGGCTCTAAATCACAAACCAGTGGGATAAGCTCTGCCTGTTGCATAACTATAGATTACCAGGGAGGTAGACCTTTTGGCTTGCCTTTAAATTCTGATTAAATCAGATTGACATCACTTCCCTGCCCAGCACAGAAATTCACTGACATGTTCAGAACTACTACTATCTAGCAAGAGAGTTCAGCTCCAGCAGCAAGGTACCAACCCTGCATTCCTTGGGTTCCCCATTGGATGGCTACAACACGTAGCCTCCCCTATTCTCATTCCCAGGTCTCTAAGCCACTGCCAGGCAGCTCCAACAAGGCACCAAGGCTCGGAGCTTTGCACAGGAGCAAATGGTTGGGTTGGGTTGGGTTGCGTTGGGTTGGGAGAACCCTCCTGCGGTAAACAAGAACAGCAGAGAGCTAATAAAACTTCAGACCCTCTGTGACTTTTCTTGGCCCTGCAGTTGTGCAGGCTGCTGCAATGGCAGTGCCTTTGCATGCTAGGATTGAATGATGGAGCATTTCTATGGAGCTACGGACCCTGCAACCAAAATCCGTCACACTGGCCTCAGCAGAATGCAGATAATGCTCAGCCAGAGCTGCTGCTATGTGTTGAAGCAGCACCTGACGAGTGCTGCATGCCAAGTGTCGGGCTGGAACAGGCAGGTCACAGGTAGGGATGGAGATGCTTGTACACAGGGAACACCCTGTGGACTGTGACATCTCCTAGTTATCATCAGAAGCCATGGAGAGACGTGGAAGGAGGTGATCCGACAGAGCCTTATTATGGCAAACCCGGGAGAGAACATGTGACAGCTCGAGGACTGCTCCTGCTCCGGGTGATGTGACTTTTTGCCACTGGATGCAGTGGGAGAAGCTGCTCATTTAAACTGCCAAGCAAAAGCAAAACTGAAAAGGCAATAATAAAAACACCTTGCCTTTCCGGTGTACTTCTGTTGTCAGTAAAAGAGTAAAACGCTCTGATAATACGCAATATCACAGCTCTCACTTTACCCTGTATCTGCCCTTCACTCTCCTTTCTGTAGCATTCACCTGGCAACACTATCATCCTTTGCAGGGGCACTGTCTGACTTGTCCTATGATGCCTCTGATATTCTATCAGGAAAGAGCGGAAAGAGTGTTTAAATTACAGTTGATCAGAGAAAAGTTAGCACAGTTCATTATTCTTACCCTTATGCAAATCAGATTTAATCCCTCCAGCTCTCATCTAAGCTCTGGCAACACAGAGGTCAAAGAAATGGCTCAGTAGTTCTGGAGTAAGCCCGTGTCTTTGCTCATGGTGGTGCTTTTGCTCATGAAGAAGGAATAGTGACCCCCACTCTAAATTAGGCCAACTGGATTTGTTGATTAAGTTTCATTCTGCTACTTTGCAGAGAACTATTTTACCTATTCAATATCATACTGTAATTTCCAGTTCCTCTGTAAGAAATCAAAAGGAAATCAAATGCAATTTTGAGGAGCCACAGCAAGACATCTACTGACACCCCTGTAATGAAGTTAGCTATTAACGTTTGTATCCCTTTTTCAATCCAAGCTGCTGTTTTGATTTTGCCTTAAGAAAGGTTATCACTGCTTGAAACTCTCGGGTTGATGGCTCCCTGGAAAAGAAATGGTCCTCACATCTTTCTCTAAGTCCTCAGCACACATTTGCTGGTCTTTCTCTACTCAGTTCTGATGTGGCCACATCTGGAGCAATGTGTGTCCAGTTCCAGGCTCCCTAGAACAAGAGAGACCCGGAGCTACAGCAGCAAGTCCAGGGAAAGGCTACGGTCATGATGATGAGACTCCAGATGTGAAGAAACTGGAGCATTTCCCATATGAGGAAAGACTGGAACAGCTGGGACTGTTCAGCCTGGAGAAGAGATGGCTTAGAGGGGATCTTATCAACTTGTATCTGAAAGAAAGCTGTAAATATCATGAAGCCAGACTCTTCTCAGTGGTGCCTAGTGGTAGGACAAGAGGAACAGGGCACACAATTGAACACAAGAAGCTCTATCTGAACCTATGGGAAAAAATCTTTACTATGAGGATGACTGAGCACTGGGATAGGTTGTCCAGGAAGTTTCTGTGGGCCCCATGGGCTTGCACTCTCTGCAGCTCAGAGAACCTTGTCACCAAGGTTCTCCCTTTCCAGGGCAAGGGCCACAATGGTTAAGCTGTTACTGGAAAGCTCAGTTAACATACACTGTTGACTGAATCAAATGCAATTCAAAGAAGTTTTGGAAGAAAACCTTCTTCCTTCTTTCCAAAGAACTTGGAAAATGGCCTCAGATAACTCAGACATGGACATGCTTCCTTCTCAAGTACTGATCAAGAGGACAGTGGCCGTGTGGGCTGTGCACCCAAGAGAGCAGATGACTGAGCACACTCTGGGGCAAAACCTTGTGTTTCTAAGGGAACTTTCTTCCCCAAAAGTGATGCAATAGCTTGTCCCAAATGCTAAATGAGACCTGGCAAAGCTCTCCTGAGGTGCTCCTTTGGACAAGGGAGCCCAAACTCCATTTAAGCATCTTCTCAGAAACAAAAATGCTTTGTGAAATGTGTATGCTGACCTATCTTTTTTGAAGATGTTACCTTTTCTTACATTTTATATGTCAGCAGTGCCTCCCTCTCACCAGTAACTTTCCTCATTTCAGGAATGTTGGTATATTTGTTACAATGGTATGTTTCTTCTGACATGTTTTCAGTTTTTTTCCAAATTAATGAATCCAAGGAATTTCGTTATGGACTTGTCAAAGGTATCGGGGACTCTCCCAGGCTGCAGATCAATCCACAGCCATTGTAGGACCTTCAAACCACATCAGCCTCAGCAATGGCACAACCAGCACCTACTTCTGGGTGCTGTGATGTGGGGATTCACATCACACCAGGAGTCCCAATGCCAGCAAGTGGGAGCAAGTGATACACAACTGTTATCTCCTATACATAGTAAAGCTAAAAGCAAAGATCTAAAACCTGGAAAACATGAAACAATCAGCTTGTTCTCTGACTTGCGGTAAGGTTGATTAACAGTCCTCATAAAACAACAGAATAGAAGCCAGGTGATTTATAACAAATTACCCCAGTAACCCAGTCTTTCCAGGTACTGTAGGCTTTTTCATCTTTTTAAGCTTTTGTGGTTCCTCCAAGATGACTCCGTTGTTTGACTGGATTTGTCTGTGCTGATAAATGCTAATTTATGGGGGCTGTCTTCCCAGGTGCATTGAGATCTCAACACTTCCCTTTGTAAATCCAGCTAACACATTAATGCATCATTTTTTATGGTTTCAAGGAAGCAGACAGCTCCCCTGCCAAGCCCAGGGGACTATCATCCCGTGCTGTAAGAGCCTTGCAGGGATGGAGTAAAGGTTCGTTAACGGTGTGCAGAAAGGAAATAAACAAAAAAAATGAGGAAAAACCCCATTTCTGCTACAAATGCATTTATAAAGACCAAGTGTTTTTGCCCTGGGGTTCTCTCAGATTCTTTACAATTCCCTCTACAACTCCATCACTACCTCCAAGTGTAACCCTACATGCTGCCAAAGAGTATTACAGCCTCCTGCCAACTCTCTAACACACTGTTTGGCATGTGGTGGACACATGGTGGACACATGGGCATTAAGAAGGCCAGCATGCAGTGCCAAATTTCTCTTGCCAAAGAATTTGAAATATTGCAGTCCCAAAGCATTATGCAAGTCTCCACCTTACTACAAGCACTACTTGATTCTTGAATGGAGCAAATGAGAACAAGCACTACTCTAGAGTGGCACCAAAGGACTGTTCTGCAGTAAAACAGATGCTCTGGATCTACTGCAGCTGAAAATCCATTTCTGACATTTGTCTAGGTCAGAGCCTCATCACTGCTTAAGCGACAGCTGGTTTCTGGTGGCAGCACTAACTAATACCTGAGGCTGCAAGAAAAGGCAAAATGCCACCACACAGGGCTTGGTTCTTCTCTGCTAGAAGGTTTGAAGGCTATGGCAACTTTGAGTTGTCCTGGCACAGCAGGATGGAGGAGAGGAAAACAAGGGAACGATTCCACCTGGGAGCTCTTGGGTAACATCTGTTTGAACACAGAACTGGGCTTGGAAAGACAAAAAGGGACCATGTGTACTTTGGCAGCCTGCGTTTGTACTCAGTGACATGCACTGCATTTAGTTGTCATGAATTAGACATAAACTGAGGGGCAGAGGCTTAGCTACTAGTTATGTAGGAGAAGGGATGAGTAAAGTTGCTCCTCTCCCTCAAAAAAAATCATTGAGCAGGTAACATGTAAGAAAATAAAGAGTTGCTATCCTTCAATGTAACGATGTGTAGTAAACCCCAGGACAAGCCAGCATTATTTTAATAGGAATATATATATGTGTCTGTGTGTATACATATATATATACATACATATATTTAAATTATCCTGCATAATCACTGGTGTTAGCCTTTGGAACTGTTTAAATTAGAAAGGGGCAGCAGAGAACAGCAGACAATTGAACATCAGCCTCTTATTAATGTGAAAGGCCAGATAATATTAGAAACATTTATATTCCTGTCATGCTTTTCATCCCAGAGAGATTCTTGCCTTTTAGAAGTAAAGTGATTGACTTTGTCTGAGGCAGAGTACAGCAGCTGTTTAACAACTGGAATTGTTTAAAGCAGGAAATTAAGAATATAGCCAGTTCTACTTCCTGAAGAACCAGCAATCTTTATGCATCTTGAAGATGTGGTACCTTGGAAAACCCTCCAAAAATAACAAAGCCACCAAAATACAAAAGCCACCAAATGGTTGATCAGCTGTGCTCATGAGAGCCTTGAGACAAAAAGAATTATTCACTTCAATATTTGCAATATTCTTGTGATTTCAGGACAGGGTGTATTCAGGCTATTGAAATGTGAACTGGCCAGCTCTCACTCTGAATATGGAGTGAATCACACAGCTGGATGATTTCTCTGGAAGAAAGGCAGACAGCACAGCTTTGGTAGCATACCCATGAACTTGTTAGAAATATCCTCCCCTTTTTCCCTCTATTTCTCCTGCATATTCTGTTCTTGATGAAGGACTCTAAAAAAGCATTGGCGTCTGTATTTTGCCCATTCTCAAGCCTTAGCCATTAACACTACTTCTAGGATGTGCCATGGAAGCTCATTTCCTAGGTCACTTAAGCCCTCCAACTTCTTATTGTTTAAGTACATGACTGGGGGCATTGAGTGCTTTCAGTCATAAATTACAGAGGTGATTTCTGCCAAAGAGAGGCAAGATTCACTTTTCCGAGTCCCTTTTAAGGCAACATCTCCTATTTGTTGTGAAACAGGCTGCGGCCTCGGGTCAAACGTGCAGAATCCTGGTGTTTTACCTCGGCCGTTAAAGCAGTGTCACTGCACTGTGTTTCCTTGACAGATACTGGATGATTGCCTGCTCTCCGTTACTTATTCCAACTCCATTTAAGTTGATGGACTTTGTGTTTAAAAGTGTAAATAAAGTGGGCCTGGGTGTGAAACCTAAGTGTCAGCCTTGATAAATGACCCTTGTGTGTGGAGAGGGGATGGCTCCTGGCAATACCTTTTTCTAATCTAGGTAGAGATTGTCTTTCTTGGAGGCACTCTTTGACTCCTGCTTGGCTTGTTATTGTTTATCTGGGGATGAACAGCCTCTAGATTTAAGAGGCCAACACGCCCTGCAATTTGGTACCCATCTCCCTCGGGCTATGATTAGGCTAGGATCTGATGAAAAAAGATTCTGACTTCAGCTCCCTTCACAGTGAAGATTTTCCAGCTGCAACAGTTTTGATTAGCAGACACATGATACTGCAGCCTTGAAAACGTCTCCTGATGAGCTCAGGCAGAGCAAAACTGCATTGCATGAGCAGCCCCATGTTGCTTCTGTGAAAAAACATGCTGCTCTTCATGAAGCCTCAGCCTAGGGAGACTGTTCTGAGCAGAAAGCAACTTAAAAGGCAGAATCCACCAACCAGAAATAAGCATCGACCTGGTCATATCTGAAACAGGGCAGACAAATGGTGCCATAAACCTGTCTCTCTTCACTGATGGTACCTGCGGTGACTAGCTCAGGTGTCTGACTAAAGCTACTCCCACTCCTGCTGTTTACATCTGAAGACAAGTTGAGCAATAGCTCAACTGAAACACTGTATGAGCAACAGGTCAGATAAAGCAACCCACTCCAGCCCAGAGCAGGCAGCAGTCCAGACTGTGACAGGAACATAAAGAGAAGATACAATGCTCATACACATACTACCTCTCCTTTCACAAGGCTGCTCAAATTCACATTTCCTCAGTGCTCTTGGAAGGGCTCCATTTTCCCCAACATTTAATCATTCTGGTCACGAAGTGGATGCATTGAAGGACTCAAAGGATTTGATTCAGCTGTCTAAACGGAGGTGCCTAGTGTCATCTGAGAAAACTCAGGATATCCGAGAAACTCACAGGTAGCTCTCATCCATGAAAGAGACACAGCCCAGTGAGGTTGTGTAATCTCCATACTTGAAGGTATTCAAGAATTGACTGGACATCTAATCTAAGTAGACCTGCTTTGATAATGAAATTTGACTGTGTGACCTCTGGAAGTCTCTTCCAACCTGAATAATTCTATGACACTTTGTGGATACACATTGGACATCAGAGTGGGACCCTCCTCAGATCCAGGTGAAAAGAATGGCTCCAGCTTCCAGGTCCAGAGACCAGGATAATATCTAGGAGGCAAACCTAGAATCAGATTTTCCTCACAGTTCAGGTGACCACATTCCAATCTCTGTGCTAAGCAAGGACTCCTGGGGCTCTGAAGTACCTCAACACCACTGGAGACACTGCCTTTAAGGGGTTGCAATTTGAATTAAATTTCAACCCATTTCTACAACATAAAATGATCCATAAAATGATCTATAGAAAAAAAAAAAAGTCAAAGAGGTAAACTTGTACTTATTGAACTTTCTAGCTGATGAGAGTTCTTAGCAGCAGTGCAGCAAAATCAAAAGAGCAGCATACTGCATATCAGACATGGATTATCTGCAGATTGTAATGCATGGTGTGAACACATACACGATTTTTTTCATTTTAAGAACAGAAAAGCCAACATTTATTTGTGGGCTTTGCCATACGAATAAGCTGTCACAAGCCAATATTTGACAATCTATCAGTTGCTGTGCTCTAGCTGTGCACACTATTGTTCCAGAGAAGTTCACCAAATGCAAGCTAGCAGCTGATGTGCACCAACTTGTAAACATGTCAATGCCTTTTGTCTCTCCTGTCTACATCTGCTGTCCTGCAGGCTAACAAGGCAACAAAATGCTCATTTCAAGGTGAGAGTAACCCAGGTATAAAGTGAACATCTTGAATCGGGAGGTATGAGGAGCTGGTCCACCAAGTTTGTAGAGTCTGATCATACTATTCTTCATGATATCCACATGTAATGTCTATTGTACAACAGGCAGGATAACTTCTTTTTTCCTCTCTTCTCTCTCTTTTTCAAAACACAACTATATTTTTGGTGGTTTTTTTTCAGGTAAACTGGCAATCTTTTGCTCTATGTTCTATTTATCATATTTTTACACATCTGATGTGGTGTATTTTATTGCCGTCTTGTGTCAGCTGTAAGTAGAAAAGATGAATACAGTGATATACAGTTTCATGTTAAGCAAAAAACGACCTTTGTTTTACAGCATGTCCTCTTTGTACAGTTCTCCCATTTTTTCCATCTTTTCTAACGGGATAATTTGGTCCATTTACCATGCCAGATGTGCAGAAGTATTTTAAATATTCAATCAGAATCTCAGCTGCTGTGAAGCAGATAATCATGGTCTTGGCTGGGGTTTTTTTTTTTTCCTTTTTTTTTTTCCTTTTTTTGATTGTACTGTTTTTGCCACCAGAGTAAAACAGAGACTTGCAAAATGTAGTCTCCATTTCACAGCCTGTGTCCTGGCCCAGACTTGTGGTTTGCAAAGCCTTTTGCCGAGTGTCAACAAAACAAATTATGCAGCCTCCCTTATGCCTTAAATTTAATATCTCATCTCCTGCCCTCTAATTCAAACCTTCACACTGCACCAGGCTTTCTTTTGTAATGAGATAACTCTGAATATTAAGTTTGCATTACGCAGGGCTATTATTCACAGGCCTGACATCATTACATACAGAACTGTAATCAATAAAACATGGTTTGAGAGAGATTGGATGGCTTGTGGGCATGGGGATCAGCCACTAAGTTACTTTGAAACAGCCATCCCAGGTCAGTAGTGGCCAACCAGAGAGCCCTGATGAGAAACTCAACCAAAGCTGGAAGCGTCAGGGCTTTTTGCTACCTGAGGTGTTCCTACTGTGTCACTGCTGAGCCACATGCTCGGGTGCAGTGATAGGATGAGTGCATGGCCTCTGCCTGCTCTCTGGAATATGGACTTGAAGCATCAAAAGTTCCAATGCACCGAAAGTTCCAAAAGTTCCAGAAAAAAAATTCTTAGCAGTGAGGGTGACAGAGCCCTGGAACAGGCCCAGAGAGATTGTGGGGTCTCCCTCTCTGGAGATCATCAAAACCGGTTGGATGCCACCCTCGTGCTCTAGGTGACCCAGTGTGTGCTGAGGGGTTGGACTAGACCTCTAGAGGGCCCTTCCAGCCTTAAGCATTCTATGATTCTATGGGTTGATCCAAGGACAAGACCAGCTCACTCCAGCTCCAAACCCATTTCATCTGAATTCACATCCACTCTGGCTGAGTCAGCCTGGCAGACGTCACTGCCTGCTCTCCACCAGCTGTCAAGACAAAAAAAACCTGCCTTGCAGAAGCCAGCTCAGCTGAGTATTCGCTGTGCAAGGTTTACAGGCTCCACGAAGCCTGATGCACACGTGTCCGTGTTCCTACCTGCGTCGTTGTCCTTTCCGTCGCCGCACGCCGTCTCCATGGACGTATCGCAGCCCGCTCCTCTCCAGCCCAGCTGGCAGACGCAGTGCCAGCCGTTCATGTCCAGGGTGCATCTGCCGTTGCCGTTGCACAAGCCAGGGCAGCCCTCTGCAAGGCAAACAGGCACACGTTAAAATACACTGCAAAGACTGAGAGACACAGCCTGAAAAGTGGCTACTGAAACAGCTTATCCCCTTTGCTTTCAATTTATTTCTCCACTCCCTCCTGTTGTCTCCCCATTCGGAGCGAACTGTCCCAGTTTGGCACCAGAATGGTGGCCTCCAGTGGGTTACTGCTTCCAGTTTTCCCAGGAGGTCGTCACTGCACGGCCTCACTGGTTGCATTAAGGGTGAACTTTGGGGAGGCAGGATGATTTTCTTGCCTTGCTGTCTGTATTAAATCCTTTGCTCAGTAGGATGAGGATTTAGGGCTACCTAAATTTCCTATGGGGGTAAAGGTCTCAACAGCCTGAGAAAAACAGCTGGTTTTCAATGATTTCAGTCTGGTAAAAGCTGTCCTGAAAGGGAAGGGATTCTCTATGCTAGAAAGTATATGAAGAACACTTGATTTCCCTGCCTCTGAGTTTGGGTGGGATTCATACTGCCTGGTTACAATCCACCTGTGACAGAGATATTTCAACTCTCCCTTTAGGCAGCAGAGAGGCAAACAGACGTTCCCATGGCGTGAGTCCCCTTGTGTATTTTAATGCTTTATTGATGAGCTGAACCATGCTCTGCAAGTTCCTACTTCTCCCCACTGACTAGAAAAGGATCCCAGGGTGACTAGCACAGAGGTAAACACTTCTATTATAGGTGATTAAAATAAGGAGAGATGAATCCCATCCTTCCTGTCCACTCACCAGTGTTTGATTTTATTATCTGATGACCCCTGCTAAGATTTCCATCTCAATTTTTTTAAAAACAAAATAGCAGAGTAATTTCCACAGTAAGAAGCAAGGTGAAGATGGCTGCTTAATTTATATAGTCTGGGGGCTTTTTACCTACAGAGCTTGGAAATCTTTACAGTCAGAAACGTTAGTCATATTTTACAGATTAGGAAACAAGGCAGCAAAACAATTTTCAAGGTCACTCATCAGAATCGATTAAACCAGGAATTTAATCCTGACGTCTCAATCTTTGTCTGGAGGCCCTCTCTGCTTATACGTGTATCGTGAAACTTTGCCATGTGATTTGAGTTTGTCAAGACCCTTGGCTTTGCACGACAAGTTTGTTTGTGAAATTGCCCAAACACCACAGATTTATTGTGGCTTGAAGAGTCACAACATGGTGGTAAAAAGTGCTGCAAGGTGGGTGCTATTGCACCCATGTGATTGTGAACTTACACACTTAAATGTTAAGTGAACTTAACATTTCTTCTAAGGTTGTTTTCCTTCATATTTAGAGGAAGGTGATGGAATAAAAATAATAATGGTAAGGAAAAATCCTTTAAACAGATCTTAAATATTCTTTTACATTTACAAACATAGCTATAGTATTTCAGCCCTTTAAAATGTGTACTCTGTGGTGAACATATTTTGGTACTTATATTTTCTACTAGTGTTTATATCCTACGGAAAGAATTGCCAGTACTATTTATAGGCAAGAGTACTTGAAATTTCCCATTTTAATACCCTGCCTTCAACTACTTACAGTAGTGCCAAATTTCTAACCATTTTAACCTTTTTTTTGTCATGCTGGGGCTTATTTTTTATTTCCTCTATTTAGTTTCAGAATTAGCTACAAGTGTTCAGTTCTTGTGGCGATTGAGAGAGGATGTGTATTAGTAGTTAAAATAAAGTGACAAATAACTTAGGTAGGCAGGTAAACCTACACTTCAGAGCAGATACATTCTGTTTTGGTGGGACAACCCTGACAGCAGGAATGTCTTTATCTCATCTTTATAAATCTCTCTAAATTTGCCTAGATTAAAAGCCTCTCAAGAAACCTCACTGTAGGCATATTCTGCATGGATTTATTAGAATTTAGGTGGTGCCTCAATTCTATGATGCTGTTCCATCATCTCTGAGCACACTTAATGTTTTCACTGCTCTAGTGCATTCACTGAGCTCTGTGTCTCATCCTAAAATAATCTGTTCTATCCTGCAGTTTCAAAGGCTAAGCCAGGAAGGTGCAGTGCTGTTGACCTGGACAGGAGCTCAGTGGGACTCAAAAGGAGCTTGGTTGAGGAAGTTTATGAGAACACAGTAGAAGCATAGGAGTCAAAGAAGAAGGGTTGGATACCACTGTATTTTTAACCCAGAAGCAAGTGTTCAATACCAGTAATCAGACTTTTATCTTCTGCAAAGGGAAGAAAATAAAAAAAGAGACTGATATTTTCAACGATTGGTTTTGGAAGCTTCTTCTGAGGCTTTTTCTAAGGACAAAGTTTTAAGTCATGTACGAACAGATCCAAAGCCTGGAAACCATTTAAGTTAGGGTTATACATTTCACATGATGGAAATTCAGAGGGAAAAGAGCTATTACATTTTTTTTCCTCTTTAAATTATATTGTTCATTTCTTAACTTTTTGCACAAGGATCTCAAAAGCAAAGTTCTAACATTATTAAAGAGAAGAGATATTGCATTGATTGATCACTGGCTGTAAAACTGTAAAAAAAAAGAAAGTGATCTTCAAATACTTCTCACGAGGGGTGTTCATCATATATAAGGAAAAAATAATATAACTGTACAAATGAAGAGCGTATGGGATTATTTTATATGATCTATTCTTCCAAGCTTAGGAAGAGTGGAACCTGAAGTCACAGAAACTGGCTGACATAATCAAGATAGGGACCTCTTTTTTATGTAAGAAATTGGCAAGGGCTTAAATTGCCCTCTTTAGTACAGGAAAAGAATGCAAAGACCATGATTGTTTTCCACATATTCATGAAGCAGAATAAACAGTCAAAAGGTAAAACAGGTATTTTAAGCTTAAGAGAATAATCCTGCCACGAGAACAAATGGACATGAACCAACCATAAATAAATTCTATCTGGAAATTGGAAAGAAATATATCTCCAGATCAAAGGAATAAAGTTTTGGAATAGCTTTCCAGTATGAGGATTAAGGAGAAGAAGTCTCACTGTTCTTTTCATAGAAATTGGTCAACTCATATAAGATACTAAACAGTGTGGTTTGCTTGAAAGTAAAATACCAGATTCTAATTGAGAAAATCCATTTCATTCCTATGTCCTTGCATTTTGGGTGCAATTCGTTGTCTATGCAAAATGTATTTTAGTCAATCTCATAATTTCCTCCAAATCATCTCTATTTGGAGACAGAACATAAGAACCCAGAGAAACCAAGTCAAGCATCTCAGAAGGCACACAGATACAGGAAAAGCACCATCCAGAAGGACAGAAAAGAAAGAAAAGAATATTTTATGGAATGTTATCCTGAAAATGCTTACTGCTCTTCCTTGACTATAAAGAAGATACAGGGTGACTAGTTCAAATATAAATATCTATGCTGTAGATAACCCAACGTGGGATGCTAACATTATAATCCACTGTTGTGGCATATTTCAAGTGAAGAAAGCAAGTTTGCCCCATCTCACCACAGACAGTCATCTCTGTTTCCTGAAGAAATGAATCTCTTCCAAGAAGTCACACAGAACTGTCTCCCAACAAGATAGCATCTTCACAGATTGATGAACATAAAAGTTTTCAGGTATTAACCATTGCGCTACAGGGATACAACAAAGCACTGATGCTGTGAGAAGAAAGTTATACCTCTCCTTTGCTAACAGAAGATAGTGTGCTGAGGAAACGAGGAAGCAAGTCATTTACAGAAGGCAAAAAGTACTAACCTTCAGCTGTTAGATGCTCCACATATTAGAAGAGAATACAAATCCATGGGCCAACATATCTGGGAGAATAAACCTAGGATAGCTGTTATTTTTAAGCTGCTTCATTGCGTAAAGACTTGACCATCATTAACAGTATAGAAACAGGAACATATAGTATTCCACATTCCACAAATGGAGCACTGCAAAGCAGTTGCCAAAAAGATGGTACAAATTAACTTTATTCCCTCCTTTTCCATTCTGGGGAATAAAGCAAAAAGATCATCCAGTTTCTGGAGTGCTTCTGAATATCAGCACAGCAGGATGGCTTAATCTTCACAGATTTACACCATCATTTTCTTCTGGCTCTACTGTTCTGTAGCTAGAGTCACTATGACCCATTATTCCTGTTTGTGTTTGTTAATTGTACTTTGGTGAAAGAATTAAATACATGAATAGAGCATTTGGAGGGAGAAAAACAAAACAAACCTTGATGCAATGGTCTAACTGAAGCACATGAAAGTGTTGCTGAAGAATGATGACACAGCAACACATTCATGAAAATGTCAGGCCTGTCATGCTTGGTCAATACAGACCAGAAAATCACTATGAAAAATGGACTAATTTTGACTAAACTAAAGAAGAATATCCACATCAAAGAAGAAATTCTCCAGAGTAAGAAATTACCTTGCCATTTTAAGATTGGTGGTAAAATAATCTGCTCTTAATGATCTGTACATGTAAAGTCTTATCTAATTAGCCCAATTATAAACAATGATCAGTGAGTATTTTCTTCAAGCTAAGCTTCATTGCCACTTGAAATTGGACTTAAAAGATAAGACTTTCCTATGTCTGGTTGTACAGTGCCACAGAGAATAAATATCTCTTTCTCTTGTCTTTCCTGATGGTTGTTCTCTCAGCTCTTAATGGACAGTGTCTGCACTTTGAAACGAGTAGAACATGAGATGATGCAAACACTTGTAGCTTAGAAGAACAATAATCATTAAGTGACTTGTAAAAACTCTGTAGAGCTAAAGGGAAGGACCAAAAAGCATTATCTGATTCCTGCAGGCTTTGAGAGCATGGTAGAGTGTTCTGAAAAGTACTCAGCCCTTAAAGGATCACCATGACATTTTGTGATGATGGGAATGAAGAAATATCTAATCAAATGGTCCCTGAAAGATGAAGATGGAAAAGTCTCTCACCAGAGTTCCCATTTCTTGCGAGTACACAAGTAAGAGAATTGGCTGCAGTTAGACCTTGGGTTCTCATTGCTCCTCAGACTTCGGGAGTGGGCAAGGAAGTCACTCTGCACTTCCCACTGCATATATATTCCCTCTAAATAGAGGAGGTCTCTTTAAAATCAGCATATTTTTAATAATATGAATCCCTTTTTATTTTAAGTGTTAGCACTGTTAAGAAGGCCTTAGCCTCAAAGACTCCCTTCCGATTCTAGTTGGATCTTTTTTGGTTTAATCACCCTGAAGTTTCCTCTTAAAACTTGCCCTCCAACTTAGAAAAAATTCTGTGTCTTGTCTGTCTTACTGGTTTATTGTGAAGTTGTAGGAAAGACTCAGCAGTAAATCAGGCTCACCTCTGACAAGGGGTGACAGGATTACTAGGAAAGGATTTCAACCAGAAAGATGTTAATAATTAAGAAAGCCAAAATGGCATGAGTAATTTAGTTCTGAAAAAAATGCATACTATGCAGTTTAGTCAAGTAAAAAACATGTCCTATTAATATTTCAGATATTGCTAATCTTCCCCAAAGAGGCCAAGCATTGAGTAATACTTTATTCTTACCATGTTGCTAAGAATAACCTGTTACACTCTGCTATACTCATTAAATATAACATCCCTTTATTCTTGGGTATTAAGGTGAGTCAAAGGGCTATCTAGGGGACATGTGATAGCTAAAGAAGACTTATGAAAAGAAAAAAAAAATGGGCCATTTAATAGGGTAATCACTATTGCATGTCCTTGGACATAAAGGGAGGTTGTGGAGTCTCCTGCTCTGGAGGTCTCCAAACCCGCCTGGATGCCGCCCTGTGCCACCTGCTCTAGGTG
>JAUBOD010000130.1:414188-433508 GCA_032353885.1 Nothura maculosa
CAGAAACTAATTTAGCATATAGCTCCGGTTAGGGAACAACTGCGACTGTTTTAAGATATCAGATTAACTCTAATCCATAACAGTTCAATTGCATTTCTTCTCAGGAAAAGAAAAGACCTAGATTCTAGACTTGTTTTACATTTGCAAACAGGAACAAAATGTCAAATTTCTTTGCACTGCAGGTTAATATAACATCACTAATTTCAAGAGAATTTGCTGATTTACACAACCAGAGGCTTTGGCTTTGAGGCTGAAGATGTAACACAAGTTCCCATTTAAGGCTTAGCAGTCATGGATCAAAACATGGAGACTTCACATAAAAAGTACACTCACCTGCTTGTTACAAAATGGATTGTACACATTTAATTAAAACATATTGCTGTATAGGGCACCTGCTGTATTTACAGGCACTTTTTCTTCCTGACTTTCCTTACCTGGGTAGGAGGGGTGAGGATGAGAGGTGGTTTGGAGGGCAGGGCAGGGTCAAAGGGAAGGGCAGGAACACAAATACGATGTGAACACAGGGTCACAGCACTTACAGAGGTCTTTCCTACCTAAATGACTGGAAAGTTCACCCTTCCAGACATTAGGGAGCGCTTTGGTGACAATGAGGAAGAGATGCAACCTCCACACAGCATGTTCACAGTGCATTTTGTAAAAGGAAAGAAAAGAAAGAAAACACAAAGACAATAGGAAAAAATAGGAAGGAAGAGCATACCTTTCACTACCTTATCCAGATAGTGAGCTTGGGAGATAAAAGACAGGACATTTAAGGTAGGATTGAATAAGTGCATTGCGGCTTACTACGAGACTGTGCAGGTGCTAGAAAGGCAAAGGAGAGTTTGCTGTGATACGACAAGAAAAACTTTGCTTATGAGGAGAGAGAAAAAAGGAAGAAGGGTGGAGCACAGCCCTTCTTGGTCAACAAGCCCAAGAAGGCTGTTTCAACATTCAGTTATCTCTGCTTATTAAGAGCCAGAAGAGAAACAGAAAAGTTTAATATATATATATTATGTATGCATTTATATATATATGTATAAATATATATATATATGAGGCAGATTACTATAAGGCTCTGCTCATTTGCTACAATCTACCTCTGTTTTACCAAGTGCTTTTCAACAGGAAAAACAGAGTCATTTGAAAGTGCTCCACCTCACCTGATTGCCTTAAATTTTTTCCCCAGCAAAGCTGCACAGTTCTCCTGTGGCCTTACCAGACTGAGAGGCTTTTACCCTGGATCTGCTTAAGAGTAATACAGTGCATTGGTACAACATCCTCTAGCCCAAGATCAAACCGCTTCACAAATATTAAATTAACCTCGTGGCAGCTCTGCCAGATAGATAAGTGATAACGTACTCATTCCAAGGAGGGCTAAAGCAAAAAAAAGAAGGTTAGGGATGTAGAAGGAGCAGTCATGTGCCCAATTCCCATGGAATATTAATTTGGAAAACCACCTTCTATTTGATTTTCTGGGGTCAAAAGGAAACTTGGTGGCAAAGATGCAAGTGGGGCCCTGGAGTCCTGCTTTAGAGAGGCCAGTGCAGGCAGTAGTCAGCACTCCCCCTCCTAACAGCTGATCTTGATTAAATATGAGGCTCTGACTCTTGGCTTCTCTCTCTTCCACTCCCTACACCCAGCATCTTGCTCCGATTTCCATTATCATGCAAATCTTATTAAATCTTGTTTCCGTGGCTTGGGTAAAGCTTGCATGCTCCCTGCAATCTCCCTCTCAGTATTTGTACCTTTATGAAAGGCTGTTTTGTTTTGGGTTTGTTCACATAGACTGCTCACCTGGGAGGTCACCAACCTTGCAAGAATTTCTTTTCCCCTATCTTATCAGCTCATGAGCCTGATGCTTGAATAGAAGGTCTAGGTAAGCTGAGAGGGCTGGGAGGACCAGAGCTAACAGATTTTGAGGCAGTTATGAGGCTAGTGAATGAGATCAAGTAATCACCTTTGCATAGCAGCAGCGATGCAGGAAGCAGCTTCCATGCCTGCTTGGATATCCCTTGGATTTTGAATTCCAGAGCAGCCCAGCACTGCAAGCTCAGGCTGAAGTCACTTTGCAGTTGATGACAGTGGAGGAAAATTGCCAATGTCAACCGTATGTCAATGATATATATGTAAATGTTCCCTTATTATTTGAAAAATACTGTGGAAATGTTCCATACATGGACATGAATGTAGGCTGAGGTGGCACAGATCTTTCTTTTCTAAACCTCTGTAATTCTTGTTCACGTTTTATGGTTCTAGCATTAGAACATCATCTTATTATCTGTAGGCTCTACTTTAGAAAATCTGTGAGCATATGCAGGCTGAGGAGCTACACAGGGGCTCTGAAAACAATGGATACTTCTCTAAGGTGTCCTCTTCTATACCCAATGATGCATTGGAGCTCCAGATCCCTTCAGATGTGCTACTGGGAAGCTCATATGAGCATCCTTTAGATGTTTTCCATCTGAAAATCCTCTTATTTCAATTGCCCAAGTTAATTTGTTTTGTCTTAAACATACTGGGAAGGATCATATGGATAATTCACTGGGCCCACACAGAGGGACAGAGGGGAGAGAGCAGAAAGGGCTGTGGGGGACAGGCTCCTGGGCAGAACGTTTTCCCAAGCACACTCTCCTTTCTCATTTTCTAAGTACCCTTCTTATCTTTATCTTCCCGGTGGGAAGAAGGGTACACAAGCCCCAGTGATATCCCAAATCTGAAGGAGTACAGAAAGTAGCTGAACCTTTGTCGTTGAAATAGTGAAGGCACAAGAAGACGTTCTCCAAAAACAGGTGGGGAAAAAAAGATTGTTTGCATTTGAACATTTGAAGTTCATCTCTGAACACTTGAAGTTCATCTGTGCCTAATATTTACTGTCAAATATGCCACCAACTACTTATGGCCAGACTATCTTCAACGTGATGCAAAATCTTGTTGGAACAAAGCAGGGAGCACATGTTTTCTGCTGTGACTATCACCCCCTCTTGCCAAAAGGTACCCATCCCACTTGGTGAGGTGGGTATGAGAGGATCAAACACAGTTTAGTGTCTGCAGGGAAGTGTCTGGGTGCTGTGGTGAGGTGGGTGAATATCGATTGTGTTGGGCTGGGAGTGGTGAGAATCTTCAGCACACACTGGTGGCCAGAAGGTTCCTTATTTTACACAGGTGGATTGAGCTGCTTGGGGAAGTGAAACAGCCCGAGCCCTTCAGCTGAAGGGTTTGAGAGCCTGGGCAAAGAGAAGACAGCCCCTGTGTAAGGCACCGTGTTTGGATTTCAGCTGCTCGAGCAGAAAGCGAAAGGCACTGATTGCAACCCAGAACACGTGTGATTATTTATGCAAGAACGCTGATGAAAGCCAAGCCTAAAGGGTAGATATCTCCAAAATCAGAGTTTTGCTAAGTCAAACAAAGAACGGCTTGATTGTGCCATGAGCAGGAGCCCACACGGGAAGGCCTGTCTGCCTGTCTGTCTAGACACTGGTTATTGCATACATCATTTGTGCATACCAGGACCAGGTTTTTTAAAGGAGTGAAGCATGTAGCTCTTATAAAGGTCAATGGGAATTAGGCACTGAGGTGCTCGGAAAATCCTGCTAGGTAAATGTTTGTGTGTTTGGAAAGCTAACCGGCAGCCCAAGAGACCCGGTAGTATTCAGGTGCAGTAACTGAACTTCCAGTGATATCTCTAGGTTGATGTCCTGGCCATTCAAGGATGATAAATATCTCTGGCATCACTGCAAGTACGAACACGGGAAATCCCTTTCTGCCACTACTTCTAAAAAAATCCAAAGCATCAAGAGTCATTTACTAGTAAAATATCATATATAGAGATTCATATATCTGATCAAATTTTCATGCAAGGCCCATGAAAGTCTCCATTCATATTCTGGAGGCCGGAGGTACAGCACCTGGGACACTGTCTGGACCAAACTATGAGCTATATGAAATGTGAGACTGTGCTGTGATAGCCCTGTGCTGTTTCTGGACTCATTCATTACACCCAGGACATTTTCTGTGGTGCCATCTGCAAATCAACTGCATACGGAGGCCTGCACCAGAGCTGAGTTGTAATTTGGCCTTTCAGAACCCACACTGAGAGGGCTGATTTCTCCTTCAAACTCACCACGCTCCCTGCAGGTTGCAAGTGAGTTTTGGGCCAAAACAAAAGAAAATTCAATTCTTGCAAATTTTCTAACTGGGGTCAAGTTTGGAATACACTGTAGAACCCATCATATGAGTCTGGATTGTGGCTGTTGTCATTTTTATGTGTGTGTGAGTTTTGTTTTTATTCTTTCCTTTAGGGAGCTAGAGCAAATAGACTGGAGTGTTCTGCTGGGTTTCAGGATTCCTGCAGTTATATAATCAAGTTTCTGTTCTACTCTCTTGCCTGGATGCCCGGAGTTTGTGGAATTAGGATGATGAATGCAAGCTTCAGCATCAATTTCCTGGTTGGGAACTAACTGAGGTTCCTCTAATGAAATCTCTGAATATGAGCAATCAAGCTAGTATTTTGGTAATGTAACTCTGTACGAGCAAACAAAATTAATGCACAGGGATCAGAGTTCCTTTGTACATCAGAAGAAAGAGCCTCTCATGACCTAAAAAGCAACAGGATTTCTTACTCTCAGACATGCTAGGTAGGAAATGGAAGAAGTGCCCTTTCCTTGTATCATCCAGTTTTACCCATGTTACCTGCACACGCAGCAATATTGTTAAAGCATCACTTAAGCAATGGGGGTTTATGCTTGTCAGTGCTAAAGCAAACCAGGCCATGACAAAGACATATAAGGAATTACTGTCAACAGAACAAGTTGCCATGCAGGGAAATTACACAAGGACAAGGGGAATGCTTTCCACATACTTAATGTAATTCCAAGTCAATGTCCTTTCATCTGTGCCAATATTACTAGCTTATTACTCCTTCTCAAGCTATTCAATTTTCTGGGATATTTATGTCTTTGCCAAATCTCTTTTCCATTCTACACATTTATCAATGAAATATTCCGCAGGAAATATGGTTTGCAGCTTCAGAGGCATGGGACTATGTGCAAATTTGTTGCTCAGTCATCATGCAAGAAGATGAGGAGGGGAAAATGAAAAGAAACAGAATTGCTCCAGCACTCCAAGTACTAAAGAATGATTCCTGAACCAATACAGCACTGCAATAGGAAGGCAGTACCCTACAAAATGATTGGGTGCACCATTAAAATCTTGATGCTGACTGCATTGCAGTGCCTGCCTTCCTCACGTTGACATGGATTCACTATGCTCAGAGTGAGGAATACCACCGATCAGGGGCTAACTTTAATTATAATGAAAGATAAATGGTCAAAAACAAGCAGGACGTATCAGCTGTGTGTTCAAATATCCTATGTTGAACTAGCAGCATTTTGGTTTTGCATCAGAACTAAAAAAGTGGCACTGAAGGCAGGAATTGGGCTCGTATGAGAATAAATGACTTTCACATAAAATTGTCCCTTTGATTTGGGGCCTTTTGTTTAATATTTTTTTCCTCTTAAAACTCTGCTATGAATCTATGTTGCTTTTCAAATCAAAGTACTTGAATATGAGGCTATAAAATAATATTATAAAAACACAAGATTGCAATTAACACGGGACTACTCTCATTTCATTGTAATGTAATTTAAGAGAGGGTTCTTTTATTCCTTGTTCATGAAAAGAAATGAAAGTTGCTAGGAAAAGAGAAAAGAAAGCAGAATGCAATGTCTAATGAGACAGGAAGTATTTAGAACTAGATATTTTTCATTAGGAGATGCATGGGGAGATCATAATGTGGTAGGGTGACATTAGCATAAATAAATGATAAGTAGAATTGAGCCACAGATACGGTTTGTGCCATTACCCTAATGTTGGAATTAAGATATTGTGAGCGGGCTTCATTTTCTGTATGTCTTTGTGTGTGCAAACCTACCTGGTGTTCAGACTGGAAAAGTGGATGTCTGCATCTTTAACCAAGTTGATAATTCACACAGATAAACATGCAGACCTCTATCCACGTACTGTTAGTAGCTCATTTTGATACAATGGGGTTTGCTTTATTATTGCACAATGAGAGCAATGCAGAGGCACATTTTTGTCTCTTAAAAGAAGCTGATTAAAACCAAATGCCTGAAGGAAAGTTCTCACTCCAGACTCAAGTCAACTGATTTTTTCCAGGTCTACACAGATATTACTGAGAGCAGGACCAGATCCACTAATTTAGCTTCCTGCTAATGTGTAAGTGGTATCTGGAGGTTATTCATGCTACTGGTTTCACAAGATGAGTATAGAACAGGAAATAAAGCACTGGAATGCAAGGCAGTCAGAAAAAAACATAAAAAAAGAAGGCAAAGTATTTCATGGAGTTAAGTGAGATGAGAAAGGAAGGTAAACCTGAGCCAGGTCATTAATAAGACTGCAAATTTCTTAAAATGGGATTTGCAGCCTTTTGCATAAATTCTTGCATAAATTTAGCATATTGTTGGTATGTTAATAATAATAATAGAAATGACACCAGGAGTTCAAGGTAAGTGCCAGGTGCATGAGAAATACAGGACCAAGGAGAGAAAAACGAGCAGCTTAGAAAGGCAGAAGAGCAGGCAAGTGATAAGCAAGATAGATAGAGTCAAATGTCAGCCAGAAGTTTTCTAACTACAATTTCCTTTTACTAGCAAGCAAAGTTGCAGTGCGAATAATGGAGCAAATTAAGTGGAAGAAAACTTTACATCAGATTTGTGTTTCTGAAAAAGCTGTTGGTGCAGTGGAAGGAGGACTTGAAGGCCAAAGCAAGACCTTTGGAGAGAGGGAAAGTGGAATGTTTTTCTAAGCATCTAGCTGCTGTTGGACAGCTTGTCCCTATGAGATAAAACACACACATAGCCGTACCTCACATCTTGTAATAAAAATATATATATAGCCATGTCATCACCAAATGAAAGGACATTTTGTCTTGTTCCCACATGAAAATGTATGATGTCAGAACTTGAAATCCAAGAACAAAGGTGCTCATGCTACTAAGAAGTCACACATATTCAGTTAAGCATGCACCTTTTCTCCTCCCTGACCATCAAGTATTCTTTTAAAAGCAGTCTTTGGGTTTTTTGTTCTTTCTCCCTACCAATAGTGCAGTGCTCTCCATTCCACCCCGGGCTGCATTCACACTTGCCGTCCCGGCACGTCCCGTGCTCGTTGCAGCGCGGGTGACACGCTCGCTGATCACAGGCCGTGCCCATCCATCCCTCCTCGCAGCGGCAGGTGCCTCCCACACAAACGCCGTGTCCTCCGCAGTCGGCTGCACAAATCTCTGTGGGAGAGGAGGAGAAAAAAAAAGAGAGAGGAGGGGAGATGGGTGGAGAGAAGGGAGAGATGGGGGGGAAAATCCAAAATGTTATTGTTAAGAAAAGCGGCCACACTTCACTACCTCGCCTCATGGGGCAATGAAAGGAATTCCTGGCGCTCATAACACTAATCCTTTCTGACAATAAGAATCTAATAAGTATATTACAAAAAGGAGAGGGACACGGATGGCAGAGGTCTGCTGTGATTGATCCTCCTATTTGCTTTCCAGCTCCCTTGCACTCCTCAAGCTTTTGTGATCGCCAAATCCAAGGGGAAAGGCTCTTCCAATGAGCAGAACAAAAGTCACATTTAATTAAAATCTGGTTAAGTGTGAAAACAACGGACTGCTAAACCGCTGACGATGAAGTTAAGAGCTGGCAAAGTCTGTTTATGGCTTGTTAACTCATGGTTCTGGGAATGGGATTCATTAAATCCCTCCTTCTCTGTTTAAAATGAATCAATAATATTTCTAGTTCAGTTACGTCTGGGCATCTGCTATAGTTCTGTTCTCCTACCACGCTGTTAAAAATCCCTTTTCGGGCATGTTTGTGAGCTATATGAGCTGCAGTTTGTAGGGTGCTGCTTGTTCCCAGGTTTTATTGGAGTTAATGGAAGCAGGAGCATTTTAGCACTTACCTCCTAGCAGGATCAGGGCTAAAGGACATTGGCTTTCCAGAGGTACTGGTCTTCTCCAGCCCCTATGAGCCTCAGTGAGCATGACAACATACACATGTAATATATTGGCCCACAAACAGAGTTTTGGCGAAAAAATGACTATTAGCATGAATCTGGGAGACTTTCATCTGCACTGCACTTATCTGGAAAAACTGAGAACTGCTGGAGAATAGGTGCCCACAAATCAGGTGTTAAAATGCCTCTTTCTGCTATTACCATGGAGTAATTTCTATGCAAAAAAAATAAAAATAAAAACAAATTCTAAAGTGGTGTGATATCACAGATTTGCATCTATTTTCGCTTCTTCAGGCTCATCACCCCACAGCTCACTTCCAATACAGGCCACGATGGCACTCTCCTCTTTTCAATCCTTGTGTCAACTCAGGCTTCATCTTGGACTACCAGGTCTCCTGCCTCCCCTCCTACTTTGCCTCCTGCATCTAAATTGGGTCAAACTTTCCCCAAGGTTTTGCACTTATGCAGTCTGCTTGGCTGAGCCATTTCAGAGGTTTTGGAGACTAGGGACATGGTTGCCTTTGGGGAGTATGGGGAGAAGACGTGAACAGAAGCCCTGTCTAAGTAGGGCTGGGCTTAAGGCCCAGAAAGAGATAACTAGGGTATTTTCACAGCTGATTTTCCCTCCATTGTCCCAACTCTTCCCCCAAAAGAGCAAATATTGCAGACGCCGTCTGTAACAGCAGACCTCTAGGGTCTCTCCCTGTGCCTCAGAGCATATTAAGAGCAGAATTCAGGCCTCAAGGCTTGGCGGGTGGTGCTGGGGGAGACTGGTATTATACAAGAGATTTACTTCGGGTCACTGGCTGCACATAAAAAATTCAAAACTACTCAGCCTGCATTAACATCACACCTGACTAAAATTCAGCCTTATTGAAGTTTGCTTTGGTGTTTTCCTGATTAATACTGCTGGAAACAGGAAACCTGGCTGTTGAGGGGCTTTGACACCCTCCTGTGGAAGGGCCATTGGAGATGATTGCTGCAAAATCTCCAGTTCCTTCTGCTGCAATGCACCTTTCTACCCTTTTTCCCAGGAATTACAGAGCTTTTCAGACAGCTATGATAAGAGCAATGTTTTGCACTTCTAGAACGTGCCTCATTTCTGAAGTGCAGCATGAGAACAGTATCTGGTTCCTGCTTCTGCATCTCAGAGTGCTGGAACATTTTTCATTCTGACTCCTTTTGCTTCAGTTGCTCTGATGTCTCCAAATGTTTTGCAGATTTTATTCTATGTATCTAGACCTCCAAATAAAGGATCTTTGAGGCTGAGATGCTCTTAAGACACTCAAGAACTTCTCTGTTCCAGTTAGAGCTGAATTTGCAACAATATTTGGGCTTCTTGGGTGCTTAAACCGTGGAAGTGAGGCAGTATCTCTGCAAATACCACCTACTACCTAAATATGACAAAATTCTTATGTAAACTTTACTGGAAGTCGGTAGAAGTTAGACTATCAAGTGCTAAAGACGTGACTGAGGAAGGATTCTGGAGTTGCTTTCAGGAGTCTTTACTTTGCATCTGCTCTTAAGACAGGGACTTTCACAGTTTCTAGGTATGAGAGAGGTAATACCATACTGCAGTGTTTGCTATGAACATAAAGCACAAGGCAAGTAACTGACTGATGCTACAGGACTGTTTTGTGGTTCTTGCCTGGACTAGAACCAGCCACATGTTTTTTCTGCCCCTCTCTCTAACTGCCAGATAAGGCTTCAATGGATGTTCAAGTTAATGGAGGAATAGAGTTGTACTGAAAAAGCAAACAATGTTAATTGTTGGCTCTGCTTGTATGTCCTGATAGCAAAGTCTGGCTGAGGATAAAGTAGATTTATGGTACTGAGCTTTGATCCAACTAGCAACAAATGCCTTGGGAGAGCACAAAGTCTGAGACTGATGGTATTTTAGTCTCTGGAGTTTTCCAGTAGTCTTTTTGCCATAGGACTCCTGTAGTGTTAGACGACTCCTCTGGTTATCAGCCAGAATGAATTCCTTATTCATAACCATGGAAATTTATCCTTCACTAAACTAAAATGCACATAACTGTACCTGCTCCCTATCCACCATGCAAACCAGCGAACAGGCTCATGACTTCTCATCTTCACTGTCTCCCATTCCCAAACTTTGACCCACAGGGCCCATCTCTACAGTGGGGATCTCACCAATATCCTCAAGCCCAGTGATGTGCACTGCAGAAAAACTCCACGAGGGGCTGTGAAGCTCTGAAATTCCAAAGAGATGGAGCCCCCTCAGTGATGGAAGGCAATTATCATTCTGGAGGACTCTGCCCTTGTGACTGCAACCTGAGTATGAATAGCTTAAGGACTTATCTACTTAATATTTTATCTTCAGCATGAGGATCTCCAAGAATCTGTCTGAACACTAGTGGTTATGTTTTGACATTAGATGTGACTCCCATTTTCACAGATAAAGTAAATAAGGCACTCGGAAGCAAAGTGATGGGCTGAGCAGTATATATGTGAACTCTGTGACAGGCAGAGAAAGAGATCCTACATAATCCTGATATTCAGTTTTGACTTGTATCTATCACACAGTTAAATGACAACTAATAGTAGGTCAGATATCTACAGGTTGGCAGCACTGAAATAAAATCAGAGACAAAAGAAAACTATTTTGAGTGATGCTCAGAAGCCTTCCTGGAGTTCTTGAAAGGTGTCAAACCAGGATAACGAAGTGACATTAAAAATGGTAACGAGAAAAAAAGCTCTTTCTGAAAGGCAAAAATCTCTGTATAGTCATTCCTATGAAAAAGGATGGAAAATCTACTGGAATATTTGCATTTTTACTGCAATATTTCTGAGACGATGTACTGCCAAGGAGCCCTTTTGCACAGGGACTACAATGGAAAACAAACAGGTCCTGCAGTGATCCAGGGCTGGAACTGGGAGCATTTCGGAGCTTCCTCTCCCACGCAGCTGGGATCCAGCCATAGCACCACCCAGGCAGGGAACTGCAGTCTCCAGGTTATGAATATATCATTGTACATGATGAATATATAAGGTAGTTTAGATTCGCAGGCCCCACAAGCTGTAACAAAGAATCTCAACTGTGAAAATCCCTTGTGAAGCAAACTACTGAAGGCACTCTCCTTAAATGCAGTTTAATTATTTCTGACAAGGCACCAGGCATTCCCAAAATTAAATCTTCCATTTTGGCTGCCCTTTTAAGGGTAGATGTGAACCATACAACTTATAACACACATCCTGCTCCGTGCCCTGGTCCTTCTATAACAGGGTGCTCTTTAACACTCCCATTTCTAATGGATGATTAAATAGCCAGAGTGGCCTTTACCTTTATGGTGGCAATCAAAGAAATGATCAAAAGGGATTCCAGATTAAGTATCCATTTAAATACAGCTCCTCTCAGGCAGCTCAATTTTCCTAAGGCTGATTTATGGAAGAGGGCAGGTGAATCTTTACCTCCTCATTCAGTCCCAATGATAGAATTTGCCATCTCTATTCTTAATAGTAGGTTTTTTTTTTCCCTGACATTTCCCATTTCTGACGCTAAAATTAGAGAGCATAATTAGCTAACATTTGAGGCTTAAATGAAGGGCTTTTAATTCTCCCCTTACAGTACTCAGACCTTGGCCAGCTGCATTACATTGCTCCTGCTTATTTCAACTCCGTTAGAACACCGTGGTTGTGCACAAAAGCACTGCTGGTTAAATATTTTCACATCAGCTGTTCCCAAAAGGTGGCTAAATATTTTCTTTCATCTTTAATCTCTTTTAGTGTTTGTATGAATAGCTTAGCCATTCCCTACTCTCTCCCAAAGGTGCATTGCATTTTACTTCCTCTTGGCTTCCAGCTCTTAAAGATGCCTGTAGTTCCTTGAAGGAAGGGAATCTTTTGGCCAAGTCTGGGGTTTTGCAACTCTAACAAATTCTAAGCATGGATATGAATTTCATGGTCTTCAAAAGGAACAAACAGTTCATATATCTCTGTGGAAAATACTGGGATGATTAGTAATACCCTGTACTTTCCTCCCTGACACTTGCATTCCCAGGAGGCTTTGACGGACATTTAAACATGGATGCAGCGTTTTATTTAAAGAACCATGTTAATTTATATTTTGCCTTGTGTGTTTTGATCATTTGATTATCTAGATTTGGTGCCTTCCACTGGCTGGATTCCACCGCATCCCACTGCAAGCTCTTAGCTGAGACAGTTTATTGAGCCCAATTGCTCTCTACAAGTCAAGGACAAAACACAGGTAGCTCTAGAGGACAATTCACCCAAATCCTCTTATATGGCCAACTTCTGAAATAGAATGAGGCCAAAGCACTGTTGTCGTTTGGTTGATTCACCCAGGAGAGTCTCAGAGGCATCAGAGACACATCCTGAGAAAAGCTGCAACCTCTGCAAGCCAACTCAGCCATCTAGGCATGGCAAAGCAATGTGCACCCTGATGTCCCCTCATTCTAACAGGTTGCCCATTAGTTTTCATGCAAATAATCTAACACAGATGGATGTCATCAAAGTGAGTTCAGACAAAATCTCCCTTTTGACTTGGGAGAAGATTTCCCTCTGGTCTGTAAAACCAGATATGGGAGGTTCTCCAAGAAACCCTAATCTATCATGAGCCAGAGCAGAATCTTGACAGTGGCTGCTGATATGCCTTAACTTCTGCTTGTTACACTGACCAAAACTGCACTGCAATTTCACTCTGCCTCCCTCATTATGGCTCTGTCTGCAGTTATTTGCTTTATCCTTAGGAATCTCCGCTTTCTGAAGCAGCAACTGTCTTTTTTTCTTGTTCTGCGTTTGCACATTGCCAGGTGTAACAAGGTCACACTCCATTAATAGCACTTCAGAAGCAAGAATACTAAAGCAATTACTCATACAAATAAAAAGCCTTGTACCTGATTTTTTTCCTGTTTTGCACATCCGGCTAAAAAATGACCCAAATCTGTCCCTTGAAGTAGAAAAAGTCCGCAATCTTGCTTTTGATACTTCAGATGGAAAGTGGATAAAAGAAACCTATCAAACACTAGCCACCAGTATACAGCTTTGTTCATGACCCTTGCTAATTGATGTAAAAGACATGGCAACTTCCAATATTGGATGTAGCACAATCCAGAATTTCATGTTATTTTCATATTACATTAAAGAAGTGGGCTGGGAAAGAAGGATAAGGATGTCAATTTGTGCCTAATTTATTACAAATCCATTTTCATAAGTTTACTCCTGCCCCTCTCCCCACTATATCATCTAAATGGCCTGACAACAGTTTAGACCTTTCCAGCTTAGAGTAATGCAAATCAAAATTTTTCTTCTGCATTCATGTGATGCAGAATCAGAGACGTAGCTACCTCTGACCTGCATGCTAAATCCTTTAATAAATATAGATTTAGTGCTAAAATATAAGATCAAGGTGACATTGCCCAGAGCTTCCTGAAAATTGGGTCAATTTCACTGACCTTCAATATAAATAATGGAAAATTTAATAATTAAAAAATCTGTTTTAACTGGGATTTTTCTAGTATCAAGTTGGCTCATCTTAGCCCATTTCCAGCACCAGAAAGATTTTTCCTGAAATAAAGCACAGGAGGGAGTCACCCAGAACTAAATGACTATGTTTGGTAAAGAGCTAAGCCTTGTTTTCACAACATGCATTTGCTTTAGGGAGTGGGTTATGGGGTGTTTCTAAGAAAAGTGTGTAATAAAAGACTTGGATGAAAAAAGAACACAAAGGTGCATAATCAGTATGATTTAAATAGCAGCGAAGCGTTAAATATACATTTCATGTCAAAACACATTTTTTCAGTGTAAGGAAACTCTCATTTATGTGATTTGATAGCTCTGTAGTGACATACGAACTGCTGAACTAAACAAGGCACAAAACTAATTGGCCTTTAAAATGGACCATTTCTTTAAATGATATAAGAAAGGATTCGAAATACAAACAAGCCAAAGTCAAAAAGGAAAGAGCTAAAAACCCTGTCCCTGACACTTCCCTACTGAATTTGTAACATGAAATCCTCTGAAATCATCCAAATTCAATGACTACTGTAGAAGAGTTGTGCAACTTGGGATAACATCACAGATTGGGATCATGTGCAAGCAAGCTCCATCTCAATGAATGTCATTATACAAGTCATTTACTTACAGAAATATTTATGTTATGTAATACTAATAAGTAACTATTATTGTTTGTGTCAATAAATATAAAATCTGTTTGCTTATATAATTAAACTGCGGGTAATAAAGCTGTATTTTCCACTTCACTCAAGGATCTCAGTGAATTTTACATACCTAAGCAGACGGAATACAGGAATACAGGAAGCAATTATTTCTTTACTTTCCGTGAATGAGAAAAAATAGATAAAAGATGCTTTCTTGGTAAAAACAGAGACAGAAAATTCATCTACCATCTGTGCAATCACCCCTCATCATGAAGAGCACTGACCTTCAGAGGCAGTTTTGAGATGTGACTCAGGACATGTGAAATGTAACCTGCCATGTCCTCAAGGAGTATCTCAGAGGATCTGCACTGGGGAACACCAGCTTTGCATTATGGTGTGACACTAACCAGGGGCTCCTAGTTAACCTAGATGCTGATCCTTGCCAGCCTCTCCAAGGACTGGATGTACGGCTTCAGTGCGGAGGGAAACAAACATATGCATGTCAGAAGAGGACTTTTCAAAGAGATTTTACTTCTGCATCACTTAGTGATTCAACCAGCTTATCTGTCTATCTGTTTAGATAGGTTGGCTTGAAATCCTAAGTCCTTTGGGACCATTCTCTGCCCCTCATTAGACACAAAAGATTAACCCCACTTCAGCCCTTTCTCTCCATCTTCCTCTTGACAGCTAGCTCTTCGCTTGCATAAGCAGCTTTGTATTTACTCTGTGACTTCTGCAAATCCCCTTCTAGGAGTCACCTATCTCTTGGCACTCAAAGCAAGAATCTAGAAGGCTCTAAACTGCCTAACAAGGAGCTGAGGGGTCCAGCGAGCTGCTTCCCTCTGGTGTTGAACAGGTCGAGAAGATCTAACCCAGAATGGTGCTGGGAGCCACCTTCGACATCTAAACCAAGAGCTGGATGGGGTGCCTTAATTTCTTTCAAGTGATATTTGTCTGTCCCCCGAGTTTGAACCTTATGCTCTAAACATACAGCACCTAGCACCATAGGACTTTTTCTCACTAGAAAGAGTCTCAGTTAAAACAGGACCAGTCACTAGGAATCCTCATGCTAGCAGAGCAAAGCTACTACCCAGTCTGTGCAGCTATGCAGTGTATTGAAGTACCAATAGGTTGTCTTGCTAAAAAAAAGTATCACATATCTAATGTCAAGAATCCACCATTTCAGTTGACTTGCTATTTGCATGAAGTTTTTCCAGCTGCTATCAGAAATGCTCTAACTCCACTGGATGAAATTTCATTAAACTGCTATTCCGCCTTTTATAAATCTCTGCTTTCTATAATGTTTATATCCTATTTTCTTCCTTGATTGTTAGAGGCTGACCATCACACTGTGTCTAACGCTTCTCCTCTATAGCTATGATTTACTTTTGTACTCCTGTCAGTCTTCGCTTTATTTATTATTCTCAACTTCATTTTAAACTGACTCTTGCTGTTAAATAGCAGGACATGAAATGCTGATGGACTTCTTTCTCCAAGTCAAGATTTTTGAATAAAAATAAATATCCCAAAGTGCAGTATTATTTTTCCCTTTGATGCTTAATTGCATCTCAGTGCTTTCTGGGATGTCAGTCAAAGCTTCCCAGAAAAGCAACAATTCCTGGTGCATTAAATGAATTACTAACAAGGTTTCTTTTCGGAACTGATTTTAATTTTCCCTCTGTGTCCATAAGGACATGATGATTTTAGCAGTAGAAAAGTGTTTTGTTGATGTTTAGTGTCTTTAATAACAACTACATTTCCTTCCTAATTCAATGCAATGTGGTTTTGTCTAAAATAAACCCAACAGAACATTTTCATATGTGTATGCTGAAGTAATCATCAGACAGAGTTGTTTGTTTGGAATTCCCTTACTCTGAGCTTAACATTAGTCCTCTGACAGTTCCGACATAGCTTTGCTTCAGATTATACTTAATCCAGTAATTTAGAATTTTGATTTTTTTTTGATATTTTACCTTTTTTTTTTCCAAAGTAAGACAGAATATTCACGCAATGTGCTGGGCTGACATATCCAGGAGTTAGATGTCTCTGTCCACACAAATGGGATATGTTAGTAGCAGCTCTAAGAGGTTTCTATCCTCAATGTGGTTAACACCTTAAACACTGGTCTGGAAGGGGAAAGAAGCAAATCCTCTTCAAATCCCTCCTAAACTTCCATCTGTCAAACATTAAAAAGATACTCATTAATGCTAATTGTGATTTTTTTAGAGTACAAACACCTTACAACACGGAAGGGAGCAGAGAAGTTCTATCAAATCCACTTTATCCCTTTCAGACAGGCCATTAAATCACGGATTTCTAGCTTTTAATGGCCACTCATCCAGTACACGAAGAACGCTGGCCTTAGGAGATCTGGTTGATTTTGCTTGCTCCCTTTCGACATCATTCTCTTTTACTATTACACTATTTCTTGATGATTTCCATATTATATCATCTCAGCCATTCAAAATGTTAACTTGATTTCAGAAAACAGGGAACCTCCAACAATCGTTTGCAGAAAGTCTAAGTCAGCACCAGCTCCAGGGGAGGAATTCAGGGTCACTGCTACAGGAGCTACCTACCATCCACAGAGTAGAATCACCTGAATGCAACTGTGAAGACCGGTACCTGCAGCTACTGCTGCTGAGCTAACTGAGGGAAGTGCTGGGGAAGATTCTGCATTCAGCACAAGCAGGACAGATCACAGGGACAATCGGACTGCAAACAAGTGGTGACTACAAACAAATGGTTTTGTAGTCAGTGGTGGTCAGTGACAGAACTAGAGGAAATGGCCACAAACTGAAGCACCAAAAGTTCCACAGGAACTTAAGGAAAAAAATCTTAACAGTGAGGGTGACAGAGCCCTGGAACAGGCTGCCCGGAGAGGCTGTGGAGCCTCCTTCTGTGGAGATCTTTAAAACCTACTTGAACGCAGCCCTGTGCCACATGCTCTAGGTGACCCTCGTGTGCAGGGGGGTTGGACTAGATGACCTCTGAAGGCCCCTTCCAACCTTAAGGATTCTATGATGCCATGAAATAGCTATCAGGCTGATATTACAGCAATATTCTGCATAAGAGAGAGAATATTCAGAAGCAGAGATCTAGGATCATAAAACTCAGAGAAAGCCTACGTGATCTTCTGTGTGCTGATGACTTGCTGTTAGGCTAAATGAATCAGGGATTCCTCACCTCGGTTCAGAAAATGCCCAGTGCAGCTCTGAGCCTGAAGAAACACTTATTTATCCCTGTGGTTTTATAAACACGGTCTTTTCCTTGCACTTTCAAAAGGCTTTCAGTTAGCTTGACAATGGCCAGCTCAAAACAAGGTAAGACAGACGCTGGATGTGTTAAAAATAAATAAATAAATACATAAATAAACAAAAATGAAGAATTCACCAAGTCTTGTCCTTCTGTGACAGTTAGATTACACGTACTGTGTTAAAGAAGTGGCTTAACTGAGTTCTAATACAGACATTATAATGCACAGATATTCTGTTATGTCCACCCCCTGCACTGGCATGTTGAAAGGCCAGAAAACATAAGAACTGTGAGGCTCTTCCTTTCAAAAAGCAATGTTCAAGAACAAGTCAAAATTTGATCATCTGTGGTGTATAAGCTTTCAATAATACAGGCAAACATTGAAATTGCTTAACTATCCTCAAAACACCCTCTTTTAACAGTAGCCTATTTTAACTATGGAGTTTAACAGCTTGTTGTGATGTTGTGAAACATTCTGTTCTGCAAAATATCCAAGCTAGCATGAACCCCACAGAGTTGGATACATCACTGCTGCTGTCAGTGAAAAAAAGAAAAGTCCACAACAACAAAGAGCTTTTCTAATCACGGCACGACTGCTGAGGACACATCTAACACTGGGAAGAGTAAAATTTGTTGTAAAATTTGTTGCTGGAGTAAAATTGTTGTGCTAGGAATTAGTCCTAGTTGTTGCAGCAAACAACTAGAGAATGGACTAGAGAGTGGAATATAGGGAATATTGTTCTTTGAGGGGGTCAAATGCTAGAACAGCTCGCATGAGAGAAACAGCTGATGAGCCTGAAGTCAAGGAAAATGAGGGATTGCTTGTCACATTACTGGAACTATGCTGTCCTCTGTCTGAGAGATGACCTAATCAGACCAAGCATTTTGTGATATAATGGTCAAAAACCGACCAATAATGTCTACTGTTTTCTTGGCCCTTGGTCACGTTTAAAGTGACAGCTTTAATGCAAGTTTGTAGGTCCTTCCACTCTCTCCTTGACCCCCATAGCTGACCAATGCTGCAGGCACCAGGTTTGGTGAGCTGCACACAAGAAGGTGACTAAAGCCAAGATCCTAAACAGATCCCCAAGTAGAGAGAAGTTTGATGGATCTCTTATGGGCCAGAGGAATGCATCACATCTCCTATCTCAGCTCTCAGCTTGTAGGTAGGGATTCAAACTTGAAACATAAGTGGTGCTTTCTATCTTACTGGGTGGGGTTCCTACCTCTTTAATGTGTCTTTTCTTCTTCTGACCACAAAGATTATTTTTGAAGAATTTGACTCCAATAAATATATCCCATCTTAACTACTATTTTTTCCCTTCCAAAATTAATTACTTAGTACTTTTTAAACTACCTAAGGGATTTCTTGCAAACATTTTCTATAATCAAAGGGAAAAAGGGAGTGAAAGGGTTTTAAAATGAAAGCCTTCATGAATTCTTTCATTTCAGATGTTTTCACTGTTTTGAGTGTTTTACTGCATTTTTAATAAAATGCTTAAAAGACTTTAAAGGGTGGAATCATCTTGAGACTGAGGAGACCAAAATCTCTACTCGCAATCCCAGCCATATCAAACACTTGATGTTGTGTAATGATAGTTTCATGTTAATGCTTTTGATTCTCTGGACTCATTTATGCCTTCAGAATTCACAAAGCAGATATCTGCTAGGCAAAGCCTCTGATAATCTGGCGTAACAGTGCTGGGCTGCACATTCTTTATTCTGCCAGAGAGAAAACTGACTTCTCTGCACTTAATTAAAATGGGGAAGATCACAGGTTCACGGATCAGCACGTTATGGTTCTGTAAAGCTTATTCTCCAATTTCTGCTGTACAAATCATCTCCTAGCCTTTGGTGAGTTCTAAAGGAGTTCTAAAGTAAGGCCTTTAGGAGCAGGTTT
>JAUBOD010000130.1:466728-477452 GCA_032353885.1 Nothura maculosa
GGCAGCCTGTTCAACTGCTCTGTCACCCTCACAGCAAAGAAGTTCTTCCTCACATGCAGATGGAACGGTCTGCGTTTCAGCTTGTATCCACTGTCCCTTGTCCTGTCACTGGCCACTACTGAGAAGAGTTTGGCCCCTTCCTCCCTACGTTCTCTCCTCAGGTACTTAGCCATATTGATCAGATCTCCTCTCAGTCTTCTCCAGGCTAAATAGACCCTGCCCACTTAGTCTTTCCTCCTAAGATAGTCCCTTGTTGCTCTCCGCTGGATCCTCTCTAGAAGCTCCACATCCCTCTTGTCCTGGGGAACCCAGTATTGATCTCAGTGCTCCAGGAGTGGCCTCACCAGAGCTGAGTAGAGGGGCAGAGCTGCTGGCAACGTCCTCCTGATGCAGCCAGGAGCCTGTTGGCCTTCTTGGCCACCAGGGCACTGCCTTTTTTATATTACTAAGTTGTATGGTCTTTAAAGTCCACCAAGATAAGTACTTGATATTTTTTTTTTCCTTTGTAAACATTACTATGTTAAAAGAAGTATTTACTTTCCACCATTTTTTTGAGAAATAACCTGTAGTTGACCTAGTTTGCATTTGCAATAAAACAAAGATTGTCCCAAGATTTCTTACTGTACTTTTAATTATGTAGGTGCAAGAATAATTTTTGAGCCTTGCTCTAAATCTTTGCTTTATTTCAGTATAAAGAACATTTGCTACTTAAAAGGGAGGGACATCAGAAAATGGAATTTTCCATTGACTGTAGAATACACTGGCCAGTTGTATCAAATATTTAAAATTGATGAAAGCAAAATGCACATATTTCCAATTCTATTTTGGAAATTGGCTGTTTTTAAAAGTTTATTAAGAGAACAGATAACTGCAGACACCATAGGCAAAGTTAATTTTCTGAAGTGTTGACAACTTGAATGGCAAGTTTAATTAGTTCTCTAGATCTGATGGTCAGTTAAAGAAATAGACACTTCTAGAAGGCAATCCATCTTATCCTAAAGTTGTCATTGAAAAAATGACCAGTGAATCGTACACTAATGGCATCTACTTTGTACTACATAGTATATGTAGATGCTTAAAACTTAGTGGGATGAAAAAGACTGTAAGGCTCTTATCTACAGTGAGCTGCTATCACACAATCACAGAATGGCTGAGATTGGAAGGGACCTCTAGAGATCATCTACAGATCATCTGTTGTTACAGTCCAATCTGGGTTAGGCTTTTCTAGTGGTTCTTGCCAATTGCAAGAGTTTATTGTGATAAATATAAATGGGTTAGTGCTTTGGATGTTCATGACTTTGCAAAGTTACTATTTTATATAGTTACAAATATGAACTGAACTGCAAATGAATTATGCTTTATTACATGTTTAATACATTCAGAGTTTTTTAATATGCAATTAGAGTTATTGCAAGCAAGGAAATTGCCAATAAAATACAACGTTAATCAATTCAAATTGTGTAAGTGGAGAAATACCTCCCATCAGCTCGGATGGCCAATTCCTAGAATTTATGATTTAACAAAATTTGGCTTCAGTTAAAAGGAGTCTTAAAGAATTATCTGATACAGGAAAATTAAAGTTAACATACCATAGGAAAATTGCATAAATTTTATTATAATTTGTTGAGAAGAATTAGAAGAAATGCTTTTAGTTACCAATAAATTCTTTTAGGCTTTCACAGGTTCTATTTTTAAGACTACAGAAATTTGGAGCTTGTACTTTCTTCTTTCTTATTAATGTCTACAGTTGCCAGCAACCTTGAGAGATTGCAAATCACTGCAGACAGAGAAAGACTCTCAAGGAGAAGCTGGGATAGTTCCTTATTTCTGAATGAATAAATATGATTTTTAATGTTTTATCAAATCAGGAATATGTGTTAAGGGTCTATTGTTTGAGTAACAGCTGAAGGTTCTTCAAAGAGGATGGACTGTGTTAAAGCCAACATCACAGAAGGCAAATTACTTAAACTAGGACAGATGAAAACCTTACTGCCAGCTAGAATTTGACCACCACCATTGACTAGATAGGCTGAGAAAAACATTGACCCTTTATTAAATTTTTCCAAGAAGCACATTCTGTCATTGCACAAAGCATAAACTTCATGAATGTTTCTGAAATGTATTACAAAATTTGGAAATACAGAACTCATTTGGCAGATATATGAAGTACTCCTCTGGAATAGGCAGGAAAGGAAACATGAAACTTGTATAAAGGATATTAACTATGAGACTAGTCTATCTTTTTAACATAGAAAATAATATTTTTTTTTTGTTTGTTTTTAAGGAATCCAAAAGAGAGTTATTAAGCTATGGTGAGATTAAATGCTGAGGCTTAAACTTAATATAACATTATAGAAAAGCAGACCAATGTTTTAACTGACAGCATTTTTTTTTAAATCTGCATTTTATTAGAATATTTCTTCTCAACAAGGTAAATTTGGGAACAGGTTTCTATTATTCCAGTATGACTCTTAGTGTTTGAAAAAAAACACCTCCTCTAGTCATTTTTGAGGCTGTTGTTGTCCACATGCTGATATTTTTAATACACCTGCCAGCTCCAAACGTGTAGCTACACAAAAAGCAGCATTTACAAGGAGTACGTGCAAGTGCATTGCTTCTTTCAGCACGTATTTTTGAAAAGATGCTCCACATTCCTTGTATAAGTTCTTATTCCCTGCTGAAGCCCTCACTGCTACATACCTGTGCTGTTTTAAATAGCAAAGCTCAAGATAAAATGGGAAAGCTCCACTCAGGGTATCTCAACAAAAACGAAGCTAAAAACAAGTACTCTTGAAAGCAAAATGTGCCTGCTAAATGTTCAAAACATTACCATGGTTGTTTGGCATGACCCTACTACCATTTAAACATTTTGCTTCAAGTTCTACAGGCTTTCACAAAGGTTAGGAGTTAGATTTTGCCTTTGTTATTCAAAAATTGGAAATTATTCCTGTTATATCCTTGTTGCTGTAACAGAAATAAACACTCAGAGTTAACATGGGTTTCTGATCTACAATTATTATTTCTGTTGTGGCCAAGATTTAACTCTCTTGTTTAGATAATAAAGGAAGGTTTTATTTTCTAAATGTCTGAATTTTCCCTTTAAGAGGTTGATTAAAAATGGGTAATAACAGCAATAACTATTGTGTCACTGAATTTATGACGTGATAATCCTATTGAAATGCTTTAATTCTGCAGAAAAGCAGGCAGAGAAAGTGTAGATTTATGTAACTCGATATAAATAAGTTGTAGGTGTGTTGAGGGGTAGAAAATAGCATATTACCTACATATTACTCAGAAAGACTGTATAAACATATCTACTTGCTAAAAAATAAAATAAGGACAGGATATTTCTATAAATCCCAAATATTTGTGTTGGTTGCTAGATTTTTCGGTTACTAATGGAGGGAAAGGGTAAGTTAAATGAGTAACATAACCCTGGTAATAATTGGATAGCTTGCTGATGCAAGCTGGAGTAGGATACTTTGCATTGCCAATGAGAGTTATACTCTAATATATTAATAAATCTGGCAAAGACCAGTTTAGAAAATGAAAATAGAAAAAGGAGAAAATAATGTACTATCGCCTCATTTAAGGGGATGGTTCTGGGGAGCTTTCTCCAGAAAGTGATTTCTTGACAGATTTTTTGCCAAGCTGTGTCAAGAAAAACAACAGCTTTCCCTTTAGTACTGAAGAATAACAGCTATTTCTTGATTTGTGCTTAAGGCAGTCAGTGGCTTTCTGTAGAAATTTGATTTTATTTGGTTATACACTAATTATTGCATCCTGCCAATCTCAGCCTAATCTGACAGTCAATAGACAATGTGAAGAGTCAACTTGAGCACAAAAGCACTGGGGATAAAACTGAATCTTGCTCCTGTGTCTTAAGAGCAGATTCTTCTGCTGTAGTTTTGGGGACACAGGACACAGGTTGGTGCAAGTGGCACCAACACATGGCAGCAACCAGCTCATTCCCTCGGTGACTGCCAGGCCATGGAAGACTTTCTTCCCCTGCCAACTTTCTGCCTTAGGCAATTGACTGTTTTGTCTGTGCTCACTGTCCATCAGGTCCATGTGTGAATATCTTGCAAGATATTTATCTTTCTCAGGAATATATGACCTTTAGTATCTCACAAGCATGCAGTGAATTACTGAGACAGCTGAAATAAAAATAACAAACCGTAAGAACACAAATTCCAGGACAGTTATTGCTTCATTGAAATGCGGTCCCATTACCTGGGTATGTGATGGTGGAAGGCCCTTTCTGCCATAGATGCCCACCAGAGCAGCCTTTCCTAAAGACACATTGAATTTCAGATGCACTGGGTGGTCGATGAACACCTGAGATCTCCAAAAGATACCAGGAGGGATCTTCTGCGTGGCTCTTCTGCCGACATCAATTTCTCCAGAGTCTATAAAACTGTCGTCTGGAAAGAAACTACTGGGCTTTCCTGCCAAAATACAGGAAGAAAAATCTTGGATTAGCCTTAGATCCCCAAAGTAATCGAGTCATACTGATATCTCTAACAGTGATCTTGACAAACAGTCTGTTACTGTCTTGAAGTCTTCAGAATACTTTGTATAGCAAATCCTTAAAACTAATGGGAGAAAAACTGGCTGGGTTATTCCTGGTGTCAGTAACCCTTTGCTTTGAAACAGGAATATGGGAAAAAGAACCTGGAGAAAAATTCCCCTTTGTTTAAATCATAACACCGGAGCTTATGTAATTACCTTCAGAAGATAAAAAATAAATCATGCTGCATTATTTCATAAATTAATATATGTTCAGTTATGGAGAAGACGTTATTACATTAGCAAAGAGAAGTGAAGTAATTGTGAGGCAGATGTGTCACAAAATGGAATGGTGGTGGGGAGAACAGCCATATGAGTGATGCCTAACTAGAGAAAGGAAAATATTTCTCCATTAAATTAATGCTTGACAGTGGTAATAGTATTTGGGATTCATTCATCGGTCCAAAAGAGGCTGAAGAAAATGGGACTGAGAGGAAAAGATGAAGAAAATCAAATTCTGCACTCAAGTAAAATCTCCTAAGAAACTTGAGTGGTTTTAATTAGATTTCAATGCAATCTGTAAAGTGTGTTAGGATATTCAATCCTCTTTCAGCAAGCAAGGAAGTGGAAACATCTGTTTCTTAAAGTGATCACCAAGTTCGAGCGATGGCAAAGAGTGGATGCCACAAGGGATCACTGTGCCACTGGGGAGCTCAGTATCCCTGGAAAACACTTCTAAGGAATTTCAGGTAGGACATCCACACTTACGAAGTTCTCAAAATTGGTGGTCCTTCTGAAAAATCTGGGTCCACATGAAACTCAGAGAATGAGGAGGCTTCCTCATTATATGAGACTGTTTCCTCAAATAATAAATACGCTGTATTTATTATTTCTGGAAATTCAAAACAATCGTATTTCATCTCTGCGCCACTCTAGCTCACTACTGAGCTTCATAAATCAAGCAATTCTAACAAAATGAGAAATAAAATTTCAGGAACATTCAGGCTTTTGTAAGAAAATTATATTGTGAGAATTTTGCTTCCCTAGTCTATATGTGGGAAATAAGAAATAGGAAATTTCTTCTCCACATCTTATCACAATATTAACTGCCTAGAAGAATGGGATGTAAATCATTATCTCTCTTTCTAAAATGCATATAGAAATCAAATACCTGTTATGTTACCAAAAAATCTCATCTAGAGATGCTCCACGCATCTTCCTATCCTTTTTTTTCTATTGTATAAAACTTTCGCGACCAACTTTTGCTCCAAATAACATTATTTATGATATAAAGGTAACAGCTACTCCATTACTTTGTTGGAGTGGGACTCAATGGCATGCTTCATTTTGTCCCAAGGTAGCTGCCCTGGGGTAGAAGTTTTTTCCCATGCCAGTATAGTTTAGAAAGCCAAGGGTGTATATCTGTTCATATAATAAAAAATGTGGTTTTATCACACCCTCATTTATCCTTGTTCATTGCATTCAAGTGAGAACAGGGGAAAAATCTGCCGACAGTTTAATTCTTTTTTTAGGCAAAATGTAGATTAATGTAGATAATCAGAAGCAGCTTCGGCGAATGGAGATTCCTACAGAACCTCTCGTGATGAAAATGATAAAGTGCAATTTACAATGAAAATCAGACTAGCTTGATTCCAAGGGTTTTACTTTAAAAACTGGCTTGTTAATATTTATCTGGAATACTAAAAATGACTCTTCACACTATCAGGATGAAAAGAAACAGTTCCTACAGTCTTCACGCAAAGATGCTTGTTCTATTGTGGGATACAAAGTCTTTCAGGATTCTATTAAAGAAGAACTACATATTTTGGTCCATATGGATATGTTTTGCTGATTACTACTGACATATTTTGTAGATTCAAGGGAACTCAGATGCAAACCGAAAGCGTTTGCTATGCGCCCTGATTGTTCATTAATAAAGATTGCGAGGGAATGAGGGAAGGTGGGAATTTCAATGGTAGTTGTTGCTATGCAGTAGGTGCCTGCAGGAAACAGCACAGCGTGGATTCTGCCTCTGCAGAGAGCACTGCTTGCTCGAGCAAGCAAAAATGCTGCTGGGATTGAAGCAAAAAAGATAGCACTACAAAAATAATTGTTTGCACACACTATTACAAAGTTTATGCCCTTCGGGGTGGACAATTTGAAGTCAGAAAAGCTGAATATCCTCAGAGCAGGTATAGGATATTGCTAGGGGGTGAGCTTGACCCTGACACAAAAGTCCAAAGAAGGACTCTCTTTATCAGGCTGAATTCCAGCCCCTGAGGACAATCTTCGTTTTGCTGGTTTTAACCTATAGCGGGGTCAGACCCTAAGGCCTGGATATTTCATAAAGTACAATAAGAAAGTACTTCCAGCTTCTGATCAAAAATTAGTTTTTAATCAGAATATTTGACTACTTAAAATTAACTTCAGGTCTGAATTCTTAATTAGCCTCTCAATTACTTGGCTCTTTCTACACATTACCTTGAACTTCTCGTTGCTGTAGCAACTACTCCTAATTTATTTGGTTATCAAAATGAAATATCGCATGGCAGCCGCTTGTGACAAACCCGCTTGTCGATTTGAGAGCAAGGTACCTGACTCATCAAACCACTTGAGAACATACATGTTTCTCTGACTTCAGTGACAGTTAATTACATGCTTAAATGTAAGCATGTGATTAAGTGCTTCACTGAACAGGGATGGGCTTAAACACACATAAATGCTTAGCTGGAGCAGAGTAATATTTGAAAAGACATTGATAATTGGCAAGGCCTGGATAATGATGCATTCACATCAGCTGTAAGGATGCACTAGCCCATTGCAGACTATTTCATTGGGATCAAAATATCCTTAAATATATATTTAATTCAATTTTTAAAGAAATTTCAAAGACATATTCTGATTTAGAGTTGTAATCATGCAACACTGCTAGGCCAGAATTAGCTCCACAGATATATCATGGAGAAAAAAAGAGGTATTTTCATGCTGGGTGGAGTCATCCCTATAGAAGATACCTTGTCCTAATATAATTTCTCAGTAAGGACAAGTTATTTGCCTCCATGCCCAAAAGTTTTCCTAGGATCTTCATGAAAGGTTATCTTGAGATGTCTTTTAAGGACCTACCTATAGTATGTCCAAGATTTATCCTTTAATAGAGCTTTTTGTGGACCTACCTATCGTATGTCCAAGGTTTATCCTTTAATAGAGCTTTCTGTCAGCAGTCAAAACTTCTACTGATTTCATTATGAGCATGACTGAAGGAGAAAAACAAGTGGAGGTCTTTGATTTGGACTGCAGCTTGAGATACATCATTTATTTTTTCATTTTGCCTTTTTAGAAGGTAATGGACAGATCAAAAGTAGGTACTTCAAAAATGGAACATGTGGCAGCTTAAAGAAGAAGAGAGGATGAAGCAGTTTTGAACACAGCAGCAGGGATTTCTATGGCTTGCTGTACTGTCTAGTATGGTTTGCTGAAAAGAATCCACTTTTAGTTCATTTTTCACTCCAGCAGCTTGACTTGCCAGCCATGAGTTGTTAGGAAATACAGTGTTTTAACGAACACATGGTTATGTCCTTCATTTAAACTAATAAGAACAGATACGTTCTTATATAAAGTAAAAATACTACAAGTAGTATAAATGAGATACATAAACACAGCTTCTCAGTTAAAGTTCAGGGAACTTTGTGGCAACTGTCGAATTCAGTAAATTGCTAGAAATGTCTTTTGAGTTCAGAACTGAATATGAGTTGCATACGCCTGATCTTCTACCCGCAAGCCTTCCTTTCTCAAAATAACTATCGAAAATAGCTAGAAAAATGTGAATCTCAAACAAATAAGCGCAAACAAAATAACTTTCTGAACCTTTGGATTCCTCATCTCTTCAACTCAGTCTTGGCATTTACAAAACAACTCTACTTTGCAGGGCTTATAGGTACTTTCAGCAGTGCTTGCTCTGTAAAAGTATTTTAAGATATAAAGTTACTGGATAATGCACTGCTGAATTAACAGCCCATCAACTGCTTCTAATTTCTGGTGAAACTGCAAGCTGGCAGCATCATGATGCTTTGTGGAAGCAGAACTTTTACATGACTACCTTGTAAAGGGGTGTTCATCTTCAAAATGCCCAAACTCACAGTGAAACAGTTCTTGGCAAATATTTTGGTGCTTGGTGGCAGTCAAGAAGCAATTTTGCAGTTCTGTAGAGAAGGTGTGATCCCATGCTCAAGGAATCATTTCATTTTCAGGACACAAAAGTTACTTTTTGTCTGTTTTCCATGCAGATTGCCAGACCAGGTGGGCTTTCCACGGTGGAATGCTGTCCCCAGTGAGATGTGACACAGACATTTTCATCTTGACAGTAGCTAAACATGTGATGAAAACAACGTAGACTCTTCTAACACATTAGTGGATGTAAGGAGGATATGAAACTTAGAAACATATGGAAAGGAGACCGATGGACCAACAGCTACTACTTCTAGAGGTGAAAGACTGGAAAAGCACCTGACAATGGCAGCATTAAGGGTAATGGAACATGAGATTGGATGGCTGGAGGTCAGAGCAGACAGAGGACTCACAACATGGACACACACCAACCATACCTTCACTGGCTCCTTTGCCTTTCCTGTCAGGTAACTCTAACCCTGTGCCCCCCGAAGGATATAAGGAGACGTCCGTTGGCACTGGCCAACTGCTGGCCGTGTCTTCCGTGATTTCATACATCTGCCCTTCCATCGGCTGCAGGTGCCAGTTTAGGCCAAACAGGTGCATGGCTGTGGTGAGCAATGAGAAAAGTCATCTTTTTCTGTCTGGGAGAGTTTGGGAGAACTACAGGGCACTTCATAAATCCTCCCTTCACTGTCTTAGTGATGGTTTTAGGATAAAAATGCAATTCCCATTACTAGACATCCCTTGTTCTTTCAATCACACTGGTTCCCTCAGTCTTTCCACCCACTTCAATTAGTATTGGATCACTTGTACCGATCCACTCAGCTTATTCCAGCAGAACCATTTCTGATTTACGGCTTGTGGGAGAGAATAATCAGGCGCCGTATTTCACAAAACTCCCAAGTCCACAGTGACAATGCATTGAACATGCCAACACAAGGGATGTTATCTATCTAAACACCAATAAATCCTGGAAAAACACACTTTATTTTGCTTTGCTCTATTCGAAGGCTATTACACAGGTTCTTATTTATTTCTTACCCACCAATTACGCACACAAGTTCTTATTGATATCTCTTGACAGTTTTTTTTTTTCCCTTGATGAGGAGCAAATAAAAAACAAGGCAACTCAAGATCAATCTTGTACACATCCCTGTGTGATCTGCACCAACAAGGTGAGTGCCTGTGATGGTAGTGTAATGCATTTCAGCTTCTGCTATCCAAAACAAAGATGCAATCCCAATATTTCAAATCAAGCAGCACCATTTAGACTGGTGTGGCATCAAGACACGGTTCTCTACAGGTTTCTGGGCCCGGCAAAGTCACCTGCTACACATATGAGCCTATTTCAGGGCATTTTATAAAGACTAGTGAAGTTAAGTAACAAGGCAGAGAACAAAAAAGCAAACACATATTTGAAGAATATGGAGAACTGTATGCGTATCCTATTTTAACATTTGCTCCTTGAAAACATAAAGCAAAATAATGTGGCATCCTTGTATCAGTTCCTCCTTCCCCAACACAAATACTTCATATTTAATCAGCATCCAGTTTACCTTCAGGCTCTTTGCAGCTAAATAATCTGGTATTTGCTGCACTTGGACTGACATTTCTTTTTTGAAAGAGCGCTTTGATATTTTACACTATAATTTCTCCAAGAAACTGCACGATAGCACTAACATCACAGCCATTTAATATAAAAAAATAAAATAAAGAAAAAAGGAACAAAAGAAATAGAGTATTTATACTGCCTATAGTTCTCATTTTATTCACAAAAATACTTCTGAGCTTGGCTAGCTCTGTTAGAGACCAATATTATCAAGAGAATTGGGAAGCTATTTGAATACTAGCATATTTAGACATATTTAGCAAACTTGACATGTATTGTTTCCACTTCAGTCTTGATTAGGTCATCTATCACCTACCAACATGAATAAGTTTATGCTTTATACTACTAGAAGACAGAACATCACAAAACACATTGAGAGCAAAACTCTCATTTTACCATGTAAATAGTGACTCAGCTTTTTAACCAAGTCTTCACTGTT
>JAUBOD010000130.1:477552-495270 GCA_032353885.1 Nothura maculosa
ACAAAACACATTGAGAGCAAAACTCTCATTTTACCATGTAAATAGTGACTCAGCTTTTTAACCAAGTCTTCACTGTTAAGAAAGAAAATACTCTCTTAAAGCCTCAAACCAAGGAAGGTACCATAGGAGTAAGTAAAACTAAAGCATTTTGCTCTGGGTACACATGCCAAAAGGGAGCAATACCAAATCAGCTGATGATTCAAACAACATACAGGCCAGATGTTGATCTGAAGGCAAAAATTTAATCTACTTGGCAAGAATATTGTGTAAGGGAAAAGAGGAAATCGGAAGGGGAAGAAGGAATTTGAATCGAGTATTTGGCACTGCCACTTTTGTATTTGTGTTTATACAGTCCTCATCACCAGAGTGTCTGGACACTTCAGCACCATTAACCTCAGAAGGAAGGAATCTCTTGCTCCCTACTCTGAAGAAAGGAAGAAGGGAACTGCAGGACTTCAAAGGTCTCACTCAGCTCACTTGATGGGGCATTAAAACGAGGTTACGTGTTGCTCTGTGTTATTCACTCGAGCTTACTACGTGCTCAGAGGCTCACAGAGTCTAAGAGGCACTTCAGGCATTCCTCGTCCAGCTGCTTTTGTACTAAGCCCCATTCTAGACATCGCCTGAGAATGGCATTGAGCCTGCACCTCTCCGTGGACCAAAGTGTCACACAGGTGCCTTCCTGCTTGTCTCTAAGCTCTTACGGAGCTTAGGGGCTTCTGAGTACGTGTGAATTCCCACATTTCATCACACACAGATGTTTGTAGTCCAAAGCAGGATGAACAATGGATTTTTCACTCCTCCAGGCTTAGGCAATCCTAGACAGCCGGCAATCCTGAAATCTCTGCTGGCTCTGAGAGCTTAAATCCAACCGCATCTACCAGATGTCTTCATATCCCAGTGACTTTCATGGGCTTATCCTGGACGTCAATGGCATAGCCAGGCACTGAACCAAAGGCTTTTCCATTACACCATTCAAATTGCAGGACTAGGGACATCACTGCCTAAGTGCCATACATATTTTTAAGCATTTATTCAAAGATTATAATTTCTGCTCTTTTGATCCATGGAAATGTATGGCTGGCAGGTCATTACTGCAAAAATAGGAAGCTGAAGAAGTCAGCATTGTTTTGGGTGTACGGAGAGGAGGATGAGCATCTTTCCTGGGCATGCAAAATGCACTAGGAAACTCCTAAGAGAACATGTCTCATGAGGAAAAAATCTGGCTTCAGCCTAAGGGCAAAGACAGGAAGGTCTGAGGATTTCTGCACATGAGCCTGTGCCCTCAGTGAGTCAACCGTGCTGCATCTTCCTTGAATGCAAGATTCACATTTACTTTACTGACATGACTAATGCAACCATTTGTTCCTAAATGTTTGCAAAGTGCCTTGCAGTGTCCTAATCTAGAAAATGTGATAGTTATCTACACCAGATTCTAGCTGTGTTATCATATGCAGATAAAAGTATCTGTGTTATTACACAGGCCTGCATTAGCAATGCCAGCTCCTATCTTTGGTTAAGAGATTTTGTCTAAACCAAAAAGCTTCTTGTGAACACTGTTTTGCACACATCCTCACATTGATGACCCTTAGGAAGGAGATATATGTACACCATGCATGCATTCCAAATTGCCAAAATCTGGGAAACAGGAAACTATCTGAAAAGCACTTTGAATACTAATTTACTTAAAAAAAATCAAGAGAACAAAATGTAAAATACTGAGCCTGATGCTTTATGGAAGTTTTCTGCCTTAATGTTCCCCAGCATAAGATAGAAGCCTATAAATATCCACAAATGTAAGGGGAATGGATACTATGCAATCTCTGCCGCAGGTGGGTAGCAACCTGAAAGCTTTCCCAAAAACAGAACAAAAAAATATTATTTGCTTTGCAAACACACTCTGGTACCGCTTGTGTTACTAGAAAATCACCTGTGTGTTTATCAGCACTATCTTTCAAATACCCATGGGGCCTGATTTGCCAGCTGGCAGAAGATTCCGTCTTCTGCTTCTTCCTCCTAACTGCAGTAGATGCTTTGGATCTCTAAGCTCATAAGGGATATGTAAAACTTGACGCACAGAGTTGTTTTAGCAGAGATCTTAGGAGAGGCACGATGGAAACTTAGTGCTAAATCAATGCAAAGTTCTTTTGTGTGAGAAAAAAAAAAGATAAATTTTTCAGGGAAAGCCTAGATAGCATGGAGGAGAGATACAGTGACATGCTCAGAAGTCTTAAAAATGTTTCTAAAAGCAAAGCGAAGACATAAAAATAGTTTGAGATTCCCGGTGTTCTCAGACTCCATGACAAATGGGCCTCATTTTCTCCTCTTATTTTTTATCCCTAGCTCAGCTAGATGTGAGTTGTGGCTGTAGAAGAGCAAGTGCCTTCCTAAGAGTCCCCATGTCCTTCTCCGTCCCCTGAAACCTGAAGTGTTCTCTTTTGGGCAACACCAGTTGCACAAAACAGCAGGCCACTTCCTAGGAAGCCTTAGGCCATGCTCTTTGCAAATGCACTGGTCACACTGCCCATAGTTGGGTTGTTAAAAACTCTTTTTCTTGGGGCTCTTTGGGTGTTGACAGCACCAATGACTGTGGTAAAGGAGAGAAAACTCATGCTTTATTTTAGCGTTCTGAATCCAAATCTTTGGCCTTTCAGCTGAAGCTAAGTGACTGCAAAAGTGCCCTGAAACTTGCTGAATTGGTAACAGAATTTTCTGTGGCAGAAGAAACCACTTTATCCCTGGCCCCAAGGTGTCATTGGCTGCTTCTTGGGTGGCAATGAGAGGACAGGAAGTCAAACTCTATGGTCCCTTCAGGGTCTGACTGCTCTGCTGAGTTGAGCATTTCAGCCCCTGGTCTCTGATGTGGTTATTCATTTGCTTGGCAGTAGATTCTGGTTCATTTTAGCAAAAAGCATTTACAAACAGCTTAGCATCAGTTGAGCTCTTCTGCAATTCAAATAAATCAAAGTTCCTACTGGCAGAACCAAGTGCTCAAGACCACACTTTTTAGGTTTTATAACACTATTTCGTATTGTAATGCGTTATTCCTACTCTATAGCTCTTTGTGGAGGTCACAAGCAACATTTGTTGATGCTGTAAAGCCCAAAAAGAGGGATATGCTTTTAAAGTTGCTTTCAAGAGGCCCAGGCTTTTGAATATCTTTGTATTATTACCAGTGGTTTATGACCCAGCAAAACAGTGCAGTCAAAACATCTTGCTCAGCAGAGTGGCCAACAAAGAAATTGGAACAAAATTTAAATGAAAAAGGAGAAACAAAGATAATAATTCACACGGTCAACAAAACAGGCATCTCTTGGGACAGGGTGATGGAGCGAAGGAGTTAGCTGAGAGAGGCAGATGATTGTGATAGATCACAGGGAGAAGAAAAGCCAAGACATGCTTACTGAAGCATATGAGACCCCCAGAAAGCAGGCAAGTCAGCAGAAAAAAATGAAAACACTGCTGCCCATTTATTAGCTTGTGCCTTTGCCCAAAGCAGCCAGCTAAGGGTAATAAATAACCAGACCAACCAGTTATGATGACTGAAATTAAAGTCTAATTTAAAGTCTATGGCTGATGCCTCTAGCTGCTTCTTGAGTGCCTGTTAAGTGCATTTTCATAGTGACTTAAGGGTTCTGGATGGTGCCTTCTTTGCTGTCCTCCCTGAAGTGAAGGTGCTACTGCTGACCTGGTGATTCCTCAGCATAAGCTCCTAAAGAAGCTCAACATGAAGAGAATAACAACTGTTATATGATGCTCTGAACTATTGAAAAGGAGTTTCTTGGAAGTGAAGTTTGATAAAACCAGTGAGTTCATCAGCATCAACATGAATCTGCTGCACGGCCAGGATTTACAGTGAGCTCAGAGAACAAGTGGCATCCATGGGTGGCAAAAGGGTTTTGGGGCTCCTCATCTGGAAAAAAATAACTAGCCAGTGTCTTAGTACTGAAAACTCCAGGTAAAATACAGATTAGGAATATGTAGAGTTTTCAGTGAGAAACACTGGCTCTCACTCGTGAACAGGCGAGAGCAGCGGAAGGAGTAATGAAAACTGGGAAGCAACAGATGGAACATGAGATAATAGCAGAAAAATAGAAAAAAAAGGGAAAATTAGGGAAGAAAAGAAAATGAAAGGAGACATTTGGCACAGAAAAATTGCTGGAGCCCAGGCAGTGGCTGAAGAAACCTTTTAAACAGCCTTTGCATCCCTTTTTCCTTCCTTTTTGGGCCTGAGTGCTTTGTTTGTTTGCTCTCCTTGCTCTTTTTTTGCCGAGCTGGGAATGGCATATCTCACGCTTACATATTCCTCTTTAACCTTCGGATTGGGTAATCTGCCAATTGCAACCACGCTCTCTAAAATAAGACCTGAGCTTTTTTTATCTTATTTTTCTGCTAATTAAGAGAATCTGAATTTCACCGTTGAGTTATACAGGTCTAATTTTGACTCAGGTAAATGTGTTGCTTTCACTCCTGTCTCTGGAATAAACTTGACTGTAATTATCTGGATAACTGTCTGTCTCTACACTGAAATTATATGATTTCTGGAGAAGTGGGGGAATTGACTGCAGCAGAATTAATCATACTTTTGTGACATTTGGCGTTATGAAAAGGAGCCTTTCAGCATGGAATAATCACTGGTTTGTCAATCTTCAGTAAATCAAGAGAAAAGCAGGCAAAATTAAGGAGAATAAAAACAAACATTAAACAGAGATAACACTGTGTTCTTCTCTTACACGGTTGTTCCATCCCTGTGATGGGCAACACTTCCATGCTCCAGAGTGGCAGGACATGCCAACCTTTAGAATCCAAGGAGCTCCTATGGCACTAGTGGTGTCAATAGATGGTGACAGCAGCATCATGAAGACAACAGCCTGCACCTGCTCTCCTTGCCAAGCTCTGGTCAAGAGAGGTCCAAGCTGCCATTCACTTAAGGGCATGGGACACTGACATTCAAGACTAAAATAATTTAATCACCAAGTACCTAAAAGGTTCTCAGTTCTGGAACTGGGGTCATTTATCCTGAAATAAATACTCTATGGTCCATATCTGGGGGCACATTAGGGGCCCTATCAGGAAGTCACTGCATGTACCTCAATCATTGAGCCAACCACCTTGATGTAAGGAAAGAAGGAACCCTGGGAGACCAGCTCTTGCGTGGGCTTTGGCAACTGCCTTCTGATGGACATTCTGCACTGCTACGCACATAGATTGTAGTGTCTGAAATTATGACCTGTGCTTAAATGCTCTCTCCTCCGTGGCTTAAAGCTCAAAGGATTGGAAGCCCGAGCTCAGAAATCATCCTGCCCAAATATGTTCACAAGCCCTAGGCTTGCACATCAGGACAGCATCCCAACCGCGTGGGAACAGAGACTCCGGCGTCCAGCGCTCCATGACACAGCTGAAGCTGAGCTGCTGCACAGACAGAAATGCAAAATTAATAGATCTCCAAAGAAAGCAGCCCAAAAGGCAGCTTCGTTACAGGATATTTAAGAGGAGACTCACAGCTTGCGACTGGGAAGCCCTTTTGCTCTGCTTCCTGGCCCGTTGAATTATTTGTCACAAGACACCCATTTGGAAAAAGAAAAAGACACGAGGGGAGACATTCATGGTAATGCTCATTACTGCAAATCCCCCCTCTTGCCTTCTTCCTGACTCACTGCACAGTGACTCAGGCAGAAAAGGGATTTACAAACCCTCCTCATAGGCTGGGGAGAAAAATGCTCAGAGACCTCCATGCTGAGAACTGCAAAATCCCGCTCTCCGTCCCCAGCCACTAGAGCACTCTAGGAGAAGAGGCATCTTCTCTCTTTGCTGAACTCAGGAAGGTTGGAAAAGCTGAGGTATGGCCTGAGAAGGCACCAGGCAAACCAATGATTCACAAATCCATAGGGAGATAGATAGATGGCTGGTTGGATGGACAGATAGATGGACAGATTTATTTCTTTTTGCATCCCAAATGTTCTGAAGTAAGAGAGGTGCTCTCACTGCCAGATCACTATAGTTAGGTCTTACAGAGCATGTCCCGCAGTATCCAGCAACCTGTTGATCCATTCTTCCAAAACCAGAGTTGAAATTACTAAAAGCACTAGATCTTTGGGATCCTTCACAGATAAACAGGATTTTCGTGCACAGAAGGGATTCAAATAACAGAGAGCTTCCTAACTCTTAAAATTTTATGATGAGAGTGGGAACTGCCTCTCAAGAAAGCCAAGTTGTAGAGATCACTCCAAATCCTGCAAATGCCATCTCTTGCTTTGATGCACACTGGTTATCCTTTAACCCCTCCTGAATGAGGAGCAGTATCAAAGATTTCCAAGACAGAAGCAGATGGTCTACCAAATACTCCTAGGTCCTTCTTAGGAGAATAATTTGTATTTTAATGTAGTTTTCAATTGATCTTAACAGAGAAAGAAAAAAAAATAGCTTCAACTGAAGCATCCCATTGCTTTGAAACTTTCAAGGAAGTGACTAGAAAGCCGTGGTATAAAACGAAGCAGTTAAACTCAATGTTTGTTCAATGCAGAGAGTCAGCACTTCCTATTCAATGTCTTCCTAATTACCCCTGGGGATCAAAGCCTTTCAAGTGATTGCCTGTCCATTCACACTGCTAATAGGGGATCTCTGGCTCCCCTCCCCTGGCTAGAGTGGCTTGCAGGATACTTGTCATTTCCTGCAGGGAGGAAAAATGCAATTCTAACCACTTAGCATTATTGTATGATTTTTAATTTTTTTTCAAGCCTCAAACTATAGCAAAAAAAATATATACGTAAAAGTGTTCCTGGCTCATTGAACCTTGTCCTTAAATGCAACCTGTAACGTCCTTCACCACCGAAACTATTGGGAAAACTGGAAGCTGAAAGATGAGTCTCAGCACCATTTGTGGCTATTCGGCAGCTTCCTGCACCAAAGCAGCTGATTTCAGTCCCCACAGCTCTAGCAAATTTGGTGTTACACAGGCTCAGGCTTTCTCCGTAAAAGAATATTTTCCCTTCTAGACATCCTTTCTGGCAGGGCCTGTATTACTATAAATATTACCAAAATATTTCTTCGCGATCAAAGTCAATTATAAGATGGTCCCACTGTACCTCTAAATGGAGTTTTAATTTGTGTATATAATAGTAGAAATAATGATTTCCCCATTGGGGTACTCACTGCAATTAGAAAAATGAGGACAGGCAGCCCTAACAGAGGGCCTCCCACCTTGCTTTCCAATTACAGAAATTCCGGGCTACTCTGTTGTGGACAGTATAATTTTATGTACGTCATTTCATTACACACCTATAACTATGGGGCCCTAATTAAAAAGGGTGTAATTTACATAGTTAACTCAGCAACCCCTCGTACGCTTCCTTCCTTCCTTCCCTTATTATCTCTACCAGGTTCCTTTGTTAGATTCCTCCCTTTCCCCCTATTAATGTAATCAGCTGCTTAAAGTCTAAAAAACAGATTGCTGTTTAAAGTTACAAACATAATCTGTCTTCTCTTAGGGCAGCATAACAAGGGGGTTCTATGTTTAAATGCAATATTCTAGTGTGCTGAGGTCAAGATCTCAATATTTTTCTAGAGTTTGGTGGGTGAGCTTGTCTCTCAGTGTCTGTTTGGATCTTTCTGAACACTTACACAACTTTAATATAAGTAAATGTAAAGAGGATAGCAAAGTGTATATAGCATAGGGTTAGCAAAGTATATAAAGACATAAGTAAAGAGAATGCCTAGGATTTGATCTTAGAAATCAGCTCAAAAGTGCATTAGTATTATTATTCCCCATGCACATTCTAAGAGCACTTGAACCCTCTTTGTATTCTGCTAGTTCTAGTAAAAATAAATAAGTAAATAAGTAAAATTATAATCTCCCTATCCTTTGATGTCTAAAGCACAGGTTTAACTGATGTTTTACTTAGTTTGAGTAAATCCAGTGATTTTAAGGGGATCATGAAGGTGTGAGGCATGAATTTAGACACTCAGTAGGTCAGGGCCTGAATACTCCACATCTTCCCAACTGAACCCTAAATCAGACTTTTATTTCCTTGATTGCTTTTTGAGAAGACCTGAAAAAAAAATAACCTGAACATGTATTGAGGATGACATTGTTTGAACCACTTAGAAATGGCAAATATATGGATGTGTTTAATGCAAGCTAAAAATCTTTTATTTTCTTTTTTTTTTTTCCTTTAAATAAGCTTGGAAAGCAAGCAAGTTGATCCAGCAGTTCATCTGGAGTGGGAAAAATTCCTCTTTTCTCTGTACAAAAGCTCCTCAAATGGATACGAATGTACAGCCTGCAAAAGCTGATAGAGTGGGTGCCACAGCACAATTAATGACACTAGAATTTTTCTTCCATCCCGAGTCCCTGGGCAAAATTCCGCACTGTACTTCCAGGAACCATAAATCGAAGTGAATGGTTCAGATCAGCGTGAAAAGCTCTCTCAATAACGAAACTTAACGCAACCTGATGATTTGTTCCTCAGGACTCGGAACTAAATCCAGCGCACAGATTAAGGCAAGCGCCAGCAAGTGCAGCCCATGGTGTTCCCTTCAAAGGTCCACAGCCATCTTTAGATTTAATTATATGGAGTCAGAAAAAAAAAAAAAAGAAGAAAAAAAAGCATTTGCTCCAGAAATTCCAAGTTCACCATGTAGCGCACTCAAAAGTGTGCCAAGACCAGAATTAAGGTTGCTTTGTGTGATTACAGATTGGCCCCTGTATGCATATGTGCTCTGTAATAGCCTTTAATTCCCTCATCACGGGCTATTTTTTCCAGGGGCCCAGTGCTGAGCAGAACAATCGCGCCGAAATTGCCGCTCAGCCCTGGCAGCTCCCGCCTGCAGCAGCTCAATGGCTTTCCAGGGATGCCATATGTGCAGCCTGGCTGGTGGTGGCAGGAGGAGGTTGGAAAGGGAACGAATACACTCAGTGCAGAGGATTTTGCTGTCACTCCCTGAACAGGTCCCTGCTGAGCATGCAGGAACTCAGGTTTTCCGCTGTTGCAGTCGCCCAAACTGGGTGGATCTGCAGGAATACAAGCGACTAACTGCCCAGTTCTGCTTTGCTTTGTGAACATGGTCTTTCCTCTGGTTAATTAAGCGATGCTGCAGCTGTGAGGCAAGCAAGGTGTGATGCCACTGCTGTGTTACGTCCTGCCATACCTGAAAACATCTGCGTTCTCACCATCCTTCTAGGCAAAGCTGTAGCCAAGCACGATTCTGACGGCAATAAGGGCAGGCAGGGAATTTAAGGTATGCTAAAATTAAGGAAGGAAGATTTCCCAATCTCTACCTACCTACGTGGTGTCTTGGTACCTGGTGAGCTCCATTCATGATCCTTTTGGAGCTTTTCCACAAGCAGGGCTGGTCAAATCTTGTCCAAAGGGAAAGAACAGACTGCACTTTTGGGTCTTTATTTTGCAAGTCTGCTGGTATCTTACCTAGATAGCACACTTAACAACATCACTTGGCTTAGCACTGTAAGGATGAGTATCTACCACAGAGCTCAGCTTTAACTACAGGGAAAATACATCGTAGGGAGCGTGCTGCATATATCCCATAGAAATGGATGACTAGGTAGCCCATGAAACTTCAGTGGCACCTTCTAACTCATGCTAGAAAAGGATGAGAGGAAAACGAACACCAAAGTACCACAGAGGAATCTTTTGCACTGTCACTGACACCCATAACTGGGCTTATTCTTATGAGCAGTTACTCACACAACTATATGTTATTCAAAAATAATGGAAGAAAGCACATTGCATGTTACTTTCTCTCTTTATCCACTTAACTGAAATTAAATTATGTTATTTCACACTAATTAGTATGAAATAGAATCACAGACTCAGGGAGTAACTCCTTTCAGCAGATATTAAGATCTGTAAAACTGATTCCTTCTCAGTGGCAAAGGTCAATTTAAGCCGTGAAATGAAGATTACAGCAGCACATCTGTGGCACTGGCACAAAGGCAAGGCCAGCACTTTCAGGGGCAGCACAGTGTTATTTTCCTTTCTGGGGAATTACAACAACTCTGAAAACTCACTAAAAGCAGCCGTTAAAAGCCTGTAAAATCTGAGAGTCCATATCTTTCCATTTAATAAAGAGAGAGGGCAATTAAACTCATCCATCTATTAAGCTTTCCTAAAACTAAGCATGGATCAGGCATCTGTGTCATGGGCTATCTCCGATATTACACGACGGATGTGTTTTCATACTGCAGTGACACAGACCTCAAGAGCAGAGGGACCCTTCTGGATACTCAACCTCAATCTGCTTTCTGGCCAGTTAGAGATTCAATCCTACTGGTCTGCTTCTAAATGGAAGTCATTCTTCCTATGATCCCACGGTAATGAAAGAGCATCAGGCTTTGACAGCACGGCCTCTTCATCCAGTGTCAAAATCAAACAATAAGCAGAAATAATAATAAAAAAGAGCCATATACAACAAGCACAACAATAGAGAGGGAGAGATTATCTATATAAATCTCAAAACTACATAGGGAGTTGATAAAGGGAGCTGTGACATGACAAAATATTCATGGCTGGAAGGAAAAACAAAGAACAATAGAACATTTTAAGAATACATTGATAGCAAGTAAACTGAGCGGTGGTATAAACTATTTACTCGATAGAGATGAGGAAATTTTTAATAATGTTATAGTGAAGTGTGTTTGGTAAGTTTGTTCTGGCTTTTGAAAATAACTAGGATAATGAATTTATTTCACAGGAAATAATTTTTTTTCCAGCTCATTTATAATCAAGAATTATATTAAACTACAGCTATTAGAGAAAAGCATTTTTAAATCTGCAGGCTCATTTAACTTGTACCCAGGAAAAGAGACAAGATAGCAAAAGAGGAATCTGAGTTACTCATTAATGCTAAACCAGCTACCAAGAGATTAGCAGAGAGTTAATGTGCTACAAATATTTAAGAAGGGCAAAAAGGGATTGCAAATAGCACTTATTCAGATAAAATAACAGAAAATATAACACAGGATTCAACTGACAAAGAATGAAGGAAGTACAAAGGCCAATCATACTCCTTTTCCAAAAGGCAGTCCTTAAGAAACCAACAGTTCCTCACTTGTTACCAAGGTTCTTCCTATTGCCAATGGAAAAACATTTAGATTGCCAATATCTAAATATTCGATACAATTTCACGTGACTTTTGAGCGAAAGAAACAAGCACTTTCCAGCAGCAAAGACCAATGTAAACGTGTGCTTATGAACTAACTGGTAGACCTTAAACTCTGCATCGCTAGGGGCTAATCATCAAACACTAGAACGTCTGGTGAGCTCCACAACTGATAGTGGGCTCGAAATTATTCAACACTCCCATCAATGTTGTGACAGTAAGTCTAAAATCCTGGATGACTAAGCATGCAGATGACTCAAAGACTCATCAAGTGACAATAAAATAGTAAAACGGGGAAGAACAGAAGAGCTGGACAGCTACTAAATGAGAGTGATTCAAACCAAATGGGCTGCATGGTTGTCAAAGGGCAGCCTACGCTCTTGGGAAGATGGAGCGCAAGTCATCTCTACCAAAGGGGACATGGGCCTCTGGGAAGGGAGTGAAGCTGATGTAAGGATCAAGTATGATAAGCCCCTCTATTACAAGATCTCACTGTCATTTTTACAGCCAAATAAGAGCTAAAGAGATCCTTCAGATATACAAGCTGGTGGAGAGTGTGTTGGAGTAGGCATTTGATTTATATCTGTAAGATGGTGGGGTAGCCAGCTGGAGTTTACTGGCCTGCAGGGTCCTAAGAGGTCAGATGAGATGATCTAATATATTTTTATGTCTTTTAACTTGGAACATTAAAAAAGAGAAAATAAAAGAAAAACTATATCTGAAGAGTTCTTACTTCTTCCCCTTTCCCAAATCACTGGATCAGTTCCTAAAATGTGCAATACTTGCACGGGCTCTGCTTGGTGCAGATTCTGAAGACACGTTAACTGCTTTGCAAAGCAGAATTTTTGTCACTGAGCTCCAGGACGTGTCGCATTCAAAGAGAACGCCTAAACTTTAACACTTCTCACCTTTATACCTCTCCCTTTTGGCACACGGGCCAACACTACCAAAACTGGTGCTTTTATATGATCTTCTACTGTCCTTTTCCAGTAATATTTTATGGCAGTGTCTTTCTTTCAATAGCTTGCAAATCCTCGCATTTTCCTCCTAACCCAACATTTTTAATGTCAGGCTACAGATCTAATTCAGCTTGAAACAGCGAATGGTCTTTAATGGGGTTTCTATGGTGACTTTTTTAACACGCTCCCGAATGAATTGATCTTCACAAGATTGGCTTTAAAGTGGGATCTTGTATCTTCAACACCTTCATTTTACAGCTGTGGTTATATCACTTCTGCCTCCTTTTCTCTTGACTATAAAGCTAACAGTGGCTGCTACTCACAGCTAAAATGCAAAACCCAAACCAGAGAGAGAGACTCACAGCCCTCAAACGATACAAAAAGCTCTTTCTGACTCTGCACACCATGACAAATAAACCTTGACTTACAATTAATACCACCACACACCTAAAGAAGCAACAAGTGATTACAGAACAGGGGGAAAACATAAGATTGAAGATTAATTTTTTTTTAGTTCTAATGTGGTTTCTCATCCCAGAGATGCAAAGCCTTCCTGCAGCTACACTGAGCTTATGTCGGGGACCTACCTGCGTTTTACACGGCGCTCCATGCAGAGAAGAAGGGGAATGTGAGCAAATCAAGCGGGGCTGAACCACATGAGTGATTCATTCCTGCACTGCAGACCTGCCCCAGGAAAGTTTCCTTGGCCAGAGCCCTGCAAGCAGCTTTCCTCAGCTCACCCAGCCTCCTGGAAACCTTCCCCACACAGCTGCCCTCCCTGGCTTCTTACCAAGAGAGCGCAGACCCTGCAGAATTCCCTCTGTCTTCACTGTGGAACAAATTCTGCAAAGGGCTCCTGGGGCTTGTCTAAATCCTGCACTTTTTTGAAGGATCGGCTGAAAGTTCCATTTTTTCGGCGTCTCTTCATGTATTTGAAGCCCTTTTCATGCCTTATCGTTCCACAGATAATGGGCAAAATTTAGCACTCAACAACAAGGGAAAAATAAAAAAAAGGTTCATTCAAAACTGGGTTGAAGGGTCTTGATGTATTTTCTGCCTTTAGTGAGGTCAGTCTCCATAATGAGGAATGTATACAAATATGTGCAGGCTTTTCCTGGTCTTTTCCAGCTTCTGTTGCAGCACTAATGCTGTTGCTGCTGACTGCATTTGAGCCAGTCTAGACTCAAATGGAATTCCTCTAGTTTAAAACAATCACGTGAAAAAGAAGCATAAGGTCTGTATCTTTCAAACAATATTTCAAATTAGGAGTTAAAGTGTTCTTGTTTGTTTTATTTTTAACTATATCAATGAGAGATGATTAGATGATATAGTAACCCACTCCAAAACAAAGAAAAACCGGAATGAAAGAGCTAGATGTCTTTTAAACTATAAGTCTATGACTGACACTGTGTTTGTACATCTTTAGCACAGCTGGAGTCAGTTTTAGCAGAAAAAAAAAGACACATATTGAAGAACTACCATCAAAAACGATCAGTATCCTGGGATGTTAAGTTTCACAAACATATATTTGCATATAGATACTAGTGCTGATAAAACTACTGTACTTTTCAAACTCTCAGCTCTCTGTTTGGCACATTAAGTGCAAATGTAAAGGTGAAGCTATAACCGAGGCACAGAGTTATTGACTGAACTGTGGGCAGGAACTTAGCAAGGACGTGAAAGAATCAAGAAGGGACCTGGAAGCTCGTCTTTAGGTGACAGATTGACTTCATAATGTGAAGGTTTTGCTGGAACAAACTGTTTAGCAACTGTTTCTGCATTTTATCTAAGACAACACGTAAATAAAAGGAAAAAAAGCTATCAATCAAAACAACAAAGTGATAACAGTAGCAAAATCTTGGATGAGAAAAAAAGAAAATGAAAGAAACTTGTTTGTAGGGTAAAAAGACTGCTTTACATTAGAAAAGTTGCATAAAACCCCTTAATATCAAGGTAAAAGTGTATGATTAATAAATATAGACAAAGTCAAAGAATGAAGCATAAGAAACCTTTACTATAGACCTCAGGTGGCATGTAAATGCCATGGTAGTTGGTGGGTTCCACATCCCCAGCTAACTAGTTAGACAGCTGTGAGCCTTGTTGAGCCGCTTTAAATTTCATTTACTACATGGTATTGAAGAGTCATGGAGGAGCTGAGCTAAAGTTAGCTTTCAGGGTGATCTTTAGACAATAAAAAGAAAGACACTTTATAAACACATCATAGTCCTAGCAAAGCTCTTCTGTCAAAGCGTTTTGCCTGGAGCAAGCAACACTGTTCTTGAAGCGAAGCTGCGCCTGTAACGAGTTCAAACACAGGGAGAGCCGAGCGAGGGGAGCTCTGACTCCGATCAAAGCAAGGACTGTTTTGGCTTTGTAATATGTTTTCCAGCCCTAGCTTTAATTCAAATCAAATGCACGTCTCTCTTTGCCTTCATGCAACGCGACCGCAGTACATGCTTAAGTACGGGAAAACTGCAAGTGCGTAACAGCATCCAGTTGTACTTGCATCTAATCTGCTATCTGCATCAGGCGCCCGGTCATACTTTCTCTTTCAGAAGAAAGCAACTATTCTCCATCCCTAATTCATTTGGAAACCGTTCCAAGACGCTAGCCAAACAGCTGCTGGGCAAGGAGAGCTGGTCTTTTTTATTTCTAAGCTCAGACGATGCTCTATTAGGAAAGCGTTTGGGTAGTGATGAATGTTGTGGCATCACCTCTGCCATTGAGGATCTCACCATGGCATGCACAACACTTCAACAAAATCCATGCAAAGTTTTCACAGAATCACAGAATGGTTACGGTTGGAAGGGACCTCTAGAGATACCTAGTCCCACTCCCATTTTCTTGGCGAGTAAAAAGGAGGACCCTAAAATAGGCAATTGAATTTGAAGTGATGTCTCCTCATGATCTCCTGGAAGAGCAAATTATCAGGGTAGTAAAGAGGCCTTTCATTTTATTGGTTCCAAGGATGCTGTTCTTGCAGTTTTAATGTTAGAGCCCTGATCTGCCACTGCTTGTCCCTTTGGTGTTCTCACCCTAGGAGACAAGTGTCTGTGGCGCTTGCAAGCTGGAGCTTTGCATAAGCTCCACGCAGGCCAACTTTGATGTTGGTTGTCACCACTGCCTCCGTGCCTGCCTCGGAGTATCTGAAAAAGCGGCAACAAGTCTGCCAAAAGCTGATTAATTCAAATGAAATGCAGCTTCTGGGGCTTCATACACTGCTATATTTTGTTTGCCATTATCTCTCGAGTCCAGTGACTCAGCCCTGCAAAACGTTCAGCTTGATCGCAGTGTCGACACGACACCAGCTACCGTGGACTTCTATTTCTGTATCCTCTCCTCTTCTTAGAAAAAGCCTGCCGAGATAAAGGAAGTGCAGCCTATTAAATACCATGAAATCTTTCATAAAATAATGGAAAAATGTAGAGGAGCTCTTGGGTTTTAGCCATGAACAAATGATTTAGCGAAGGCTTCAGATGAATTTCAGAAACAAAGTGGCTTCAGCAAAGAATGTGAGAAATGGCCAAATTCCTCTTTGCTTCCACGCTGCTCTGCCCCCTAGTTGTGTCTCAGCATCTGCTACCCATGCACAAGTCCCCCGTGGGCTTCCTGATGTCCCCAATTTGCCCCTTTGGCAGCATTAGAGAACCCTAAGCCTGCTAACCTAAAGCGTAACCTTGCTAAGGGTAGTTTTTAATAGGTAAATGGAGGACTCAGCTGTGATTAATGCTGTGAAGAGCATTTTAAAGACATGCAAACTCGCTTGAAGTGTTTGTTTTAACTGATTAGTGTAAAATAATAAGGGACAAATGCCAAACCACTGCCGTGGGACCCGATCCAAAGTCCATTCACTTAAGTGGGAGTCTTTCCAGGGGCCTCAGTTTGCTTTGGGGAATGTCAATGATCATTAAAAAGATAATTTCTGTGGTTATATTAACTAATGAGCAGGTGGAGAGTAGCCAAGTTCCCAGCACTCACAAGGTGTAACATAGGTTAAACCTTTGTATTCATGATCTGTTGTGCTTTACTACTCAAACTCTCCTAATGGCACCAAAAGGAGCTGGGTATTATTCAACCAAGGAGCAGTAGTAAAAAAAAATTGCAAATGAGCATATATATATAAAAATCAAAATCTGGAGGACAAATAACCACTTGCTTTGCAAACAAACCAGGTTATTTAGAAGAATGAACAAGTTCTTGTTAAGCACTCAGCAGTTTTTATTATTCCATCTAATCTTATATATGAAATGTGTAACTTGGTAATGCATAACTTAGCAAAAGGACAAATATTTTGACTCTGTGATTCTCCTTTTTGGGGGGTTAGCTGGTTAGGTGATACAATTCTCCTCTGCAACTTGACAGGATGTAGAAAATAATTACAAATGAAAAGGTTATTCATAATTTTTAAATGAGTTAATTAGTAAACCCCGCCAGAGTCACTCATTACAGTAATTAATAATTGATTATACTTGAAATTAAACACAATTTTTCATCAAAATCTAATTAAATATCTGTCTTTTTCCTTGTTGATTAGAATACTGGGTCTGGTAGAGACAATCTTTGTTAAATATGTTTATGCTGAGCGCAACCATCAACTTTGATTTTTAATAATTGATAGTTCCTTTAGAAATTAGTAATTATGACCCGTAATTACAGCAGTTCAACCTGATCAACACTGCTGGCATCTTGCCAGCCATCCTTGGCGTCTGGCAGATGCCACAGTGTTCATATGAATGGAGGGAAAAAAAAGAAAAAAAAAGGATGGGAGAACATTTAATAGACCTACCTTTTAACCACATTAATGGTGATTTTGAAAAGGAACCTGATCGTTTCAGGACTCTGAAAAGGTTTTTGAGTAGGAGAATACTAAGCGGAGAACCAAAGGCTTCTTAATCTATCAAATAGCATAAACCTCCTCAGTGAGAATTAACAGGCAGTGCTATCCTGGATTATAAAGAGACTTCTCTGATGGCTAGAGATAATGTCCAAAGGAATCATGTTTGGGGCATAAAGAGAACACCCGACAAATGAGAAAGGCAGGTCCAAATGCATGTAACAAATGACGAAAATTGGCTGCATATTCCATCAAAGGGCTGCTGATTTAACGCCCATTAATTAATCACTTCTGCCCCTCTTACAGGAGACATGACCAAAGTATGATGCAAGCCAGAAATGGAAAAGCATCAGTCATTAAAGAAACACACATTAAAGGAACACAGTAAAAGGCAGCCTTGGTGGTAGTGCTAATTACACTCATGTGAAATGAAAGCAAAAATCCTTCGATCCAGGCTTGGATTTGTAATTCTAACCTCAAGCTTTTATAGATCATTAGCGCACAGGAAGTCACCGTAAAATCAAAGCCTCACTTTGTGAAACTGGCACTTTTACCTGCGGTCATATCTGTAAGCAGGCGACAATTTGGGTTTGCACCACTGACAGCTCACAATAGAGTTTTTAGGAAAGGACCTCGATAGGACATTCATAACTGAAATATCAAACGTCACTGAAGGAAAGGGAAGGGCAACACCCTCACTTTATAGGGTGCAAAATGCAATTTTCACCCATAACAGTTCAATTACTTTTGCAGTGAGTATCAGCAACCACCAGAAACTAGTGAAATTCAAAACAAACTCAGTTCAAG
>JAUBOD010000130.1:495370-508718 GCA_032353885.1 Nothura maculosa
GCGCACAGGAAGTCACCGTAAAATCAAAGCCTCACTTTGTGAAACTGGCACTTTTACCTGCGGTCATATCTGTAAGCGGGCGACAATCTGGGTTTGCACCACTGACAGCTCACAATAGAGTTTTTAGGGAAGGACCTCGATAGGACATTCATAACAGAAATATCAAACGTCATTGAAGGAAAGGGAAGGGCAACACCCTCACTTTATAGGGTGCAAAATGCAATTTTCACCCGTAACAGTTCAATTACTTTTGCAGTGAGTATCAGCAACCACCAGAAACTAGTGAAATTCAAAACAAACTCAGTTCAAGCAGAAATCCCACTGGTTCTCCACTCTAGCAGAAAATTTTCTAGAATCCCTCTTACTCTAAGACCCTTCTGGGCCACAATATAAGCCCAGCTTTCCCCAATCCCTTCAGGTTATTCTGTGAACTTCAAACCAAACAGCTTAAATGGCTAGGATGTGCTACCAAAAGTAGAAGAAAAAGACATTTTAATGCATCAGGATTCTGGTTCTGACCTTGCTCCCATTGAAGCCCACAGGACAAGTTCATGCAGCCTGGACGGGCCCAGGTTTAGGACATGTGCTTGGATGGTTGTTTTAAAGGCAGCTGTGAGGAAACATGGCGGGCTTGCCTTCATGTTGCACTTCATGGTGCTCTTTTTTAAGCAGTCTATGTTGTTTAATCACGGCGTGTTTTACTTATTTCTCCACTCTAAGTACTAAGTCTGTAATCTCAGTTGAGAGAACATACACATTACTTCCAAGCCACTATGAGTACTGCCAACTTTTCCCCCAAATAACAATATTATGAGGTGGGGTCTGCAGATGAAGGAAATAAAAAAAAAGCGAAGAGAAAGCAGCTTACCTATAAAATACGCCAGCAGGATGACCAGCGTGACGGAGATGACGATGGCGCTGAGGGCAGCGCATTTCCAGTTACAGTACTTGTAGGGTTTCTTCAGGTTAAAGGCAGGCCTAGAGAACGTGCTCCTGGGAAGGGGCCTAGGGGGAGGTGAGTACACAGTGCTGGACGTCAAGGGATATCCCGGCGACGTGGTACAAAAAAGGGGAGAAGTGCCTCCAGGTTTGAACAAGAAGTGCCTGGGGGAAGAAAGAGTGACAGCGGGTGATTCCTCAGGAAGCTCCAGGTGGTGGGAGACGCTGGGGTGGGAGGATGGCGACGGCTGCCGGGATGAGGCCAGCAGCTCCGCACAATGCTGGCTAAGAACACGGGTGGCATGCACGGAAGAATCAAAAACCACAGGCAAGTCACACTGATTAAAGGACGAAAAAAAATCAATAAATCACAGTGCCAGCAATGCCACAGGGAGCTCTTCGCTGGCAGCAGTCACCTCTGTGGAAAAGCTGACATTATGGTGAAATGGATAGCCCGAATCCAGCTAAGTCAGACTGGTGGCACGGGCGCTACTGAGGGCCTGCTCATGACCCCTGAGAAATCCTGGGCTGTTGTGGGACATTGTGGGAGCAGGGGTTGGACTGAGGAAGAGAGGACGTTTATCTAATTCGCTGTATCGCTCACTGCATGATGGTGCTTTTGTTGTTGTTGTATTTTATATATAGAAATGCTGAATGGAGATGGGGGAAGAGCGCTTAAGCCATTCCGCAGCACCCCAAGTGTCATGGAGGGGAATATTCACACTGTCTCCTCCTGGCAAATTTAAGCATTATTAGAATTTAAGGCCAATAGTGTGGCTAAGGCCAGCAGAGCTTGGAGTTCAAGTTGCATACAGCCAGTGTAAACTTGTACATAGCCAGTGTAAGTTGCACATAGCCAGGGGAGAGACACCTAGGCGGCAGTGCAGAGCACTTCAGTTTGATGCCTACCTTGAAAAGTGTGAATTAGTGACCATGTATTCCGTCCAGTGACACGTTGGAAGACAAAATATTTGCTCATTACTGAAAATGCAGCTTGTGAGCCAGCCTACGAGGACCCTGTCTGAGTCTCATGAAAGTCAGTGGAAAAAAAAAAGCGTCCACTGAAGTCCATGAGTCCCATACAGAAATGTGTCAATGGGAGTCCTTTCCATGGGAATCCTTAAATGAAAAGTGAATTTTTTGGTGGGACACTTCTCATGAAGTGCAAAGCATTCAAATTCCAGGAGTGAAACTTGGGAAATGGATCTGGCTCTCCAATCAGCATGCCGATGGCAAGCAGAAGTCCTTGTGCTTGAGGGCTGATCAGCACCCCCAGGACTGCTAGTATCTTCTGCCACGGTTTTAGGGGTCAGATAGATACTCCGCCTGCATAAATCGGCATGGATCACTGGGAGCAAGTCAAGCCGTGGATTATACCAGGTGAAGACTTGACTCTATCTCCCTGTTACAGTCACTTGTACAATAACAGGGGCAAATGCTGCATGCAGAAACATCAACATGCAAGAAAAATAATTCATGCAACATCAAGTGACATGGAAGTCTCTGAAAGAAGTATTTACACTATCAGAGTCATGGTTATATTCGCACCCTAAGCATGACTGCTGAGCATTAGAGAAAGATTCATTATTTCCAGTATGCTCTCATCAAAACATTCATTTTTACAAGGATCCAGTTCATGTTCTGTGTTTTAGAAAGTATTTATTTAGCTACAGATATACGTGGCCCAAGCAAATAAGTACCGACAGTGTTCAAGTGCACCACTTAATCTTCAAGTGATGAGGATTATCAGATTAGAAAATGCCAATACAAGGTCCATGTTTTGGGCACTAAGCATCATTTTAGAAGCTGTTCATAACTTAAAAGTTAAGCGATCACAAGTTAAGTGTAAATATCAGAATGGGTGATTGAGTCAAGATGAAAGACTCGGGCTTAAAGTGCCTTTAAGAGTCTAAAATACCACTTGTATTAGAAGACACTCTGTATCTTTTGTGAGATAATGTGAGATAATGTGAGATACCTGAAAAACATTGTTTTAACAGTAAGTATCAGGCAGCTGGCATAAAAATAGATTAAGGTTTTTATCAAAATGAAATTAATCTTAGTGTACACTATTCTAAATTGCTGTAAGTGCTTATTATTAGTGAAATGAGTTTCAAAAAGAAAAACAGGCAAAAAAGCAAATGAAGTGCTGTGGATCACCCTCATATTAATGAGTCTGCCCTTAATATTTACAGGGCACAGTGCTCCAAGCTCAAGAATCCCTTATTTTTTTTGGAAAAAAAAACACTTTGGAAGAGGTCAGCAATAATGTTGCCCTTCCTTACACATCACTGATATGACCAAATGTTTTCATGCAAGGATCATAATGACTGTACAGTAAACAGGAAGACCACAGAAGTGTCACATACCCATCATTGTAAGCACCGTCATGTCGGGAGGAGGTGAGAATGTCCATCTCAATGAGGTTGTCCTGCAATGTCTCTAGGAATGTCTGCTTTGCTATGTTTCTACATACATATGGAAACATGAATGAAGCCAGTGAGTCATGCATATATGAAGTGTGATCTTAAAAACCACAATGGTTATAGTGCAGTTGTGCATGGAATTAGAATGATGGACCATATATTTATATGTATAAGACACTACACATATACATATATAGCTTTTCAGAATGTTCACTTCTCTACATATACACTATATATATGCATATACACACATAGAAGCACAGGAGCCCATGTGCATGTATAAAAAATGTTGATGCCTTTGTTCACATTATTTATTGCCAGTGACAAATGAAACCTTCCCAACTGCTGGATTCAAAAGAGCTGATTTCAGCACAGCTGCAACCTTGGAAATCTTCAGCATCTGTGTTATTGTTGCCATGAAAAGGCACCTCCCAGTATCCCGTTGTGGCCGCTGCCTTGGTCCTGCAGTTCCAGCTGACATCTTCGTGGATCTCTAGCAAAAGGCTCATCCTGATAAAATCTGCCACTCACTCTTTTAAGTTCTAGTCTGCTCTGCACAATCCCTTAATTAACAACTTGATTAATCTATTTTTCTTTCTGGAACAATGACCATTTGATATTTAGAAGTTTCAAAACGCGAGTTTTGCTCAATGTGAATATTCCAAATAAAGCATTTCTCAATGATATACAGGCAGAAGCTGGAAAAAATAAAGGGTATGCTATAAACCCACATTCCAATAGCAGGGCATTGGCTGTGGTCTGGATTAGAGAGGCAACAGGCTACAAACACAGTGCCTGCATGTGAAAAAGCTGGTTTGGATTTTGCACACAATAGTGGTATTATGCAATATCTGGCGTCTCTTGTATGTGCTTTGATGAGCCACTTTTTGGCCTGTATATGCTAAACTGCTTTGTACTTTTTAAGGAGAATAGCAGGAGCATAAATAAAGTGGGAGGCACAGCTGGGAACAGATCGTGTCTTTCTCACCTCCAGGCTTGTTTCTCAAGACCAGGAAAAAGAAATTCCATTGAAAAAAAAAAGTCCAGATTCTGCCCATATCTGTTTTCAACATCAAAACTGAATCTAAGATTGAATCTGAGTAAATTCCGTGGCCAAAACTGGCAAAAGGAAAATAATAGTGGCATGGCACTTTATCACTTTTCAGGATTAAGTGCTTACAGGATATAAGTGACATAACGTGAACTCAGATGAAACTCCCTTGTCAAAGAAACTGGATTCAGGTAACATTATACCCAGGGAAACCAGCCTTGTCATATTACATGGACCTTGATACTGTTGCTTTTAAAATGTTCTTAACCTTAATTTTCATCTCCACATCCTCTTCCTATATTAGTGCCAGGTAGGTTCAGTTTCTGCATTTGTTGGCTCTGGGCTGCTTTGACAGCCCAAACCTACTCCTTGATGTGAATGACAGTAAAAGAGATTCATATTCATAGCTCTGGAGCAAAGTGAATTGACATGCATGAGCTGTGTGCCATGGCACTTGAGATATCCCCAAGTGTTTGCTGCTTCCTCACATTCCCTAGGAATGCAGGGAAGATTGGATGTTGAATTCCATTCAAAAAGAAGCAACATATGTTCGTGCGCTGAGCATTTAATGGCCAAGAGGCCAGGCACCTAGCAACACTCATCAATAAAAGTTCATCAGTAGCTAAAATCCATGGCAAACTGGTTCCATGCATTTCAGCTGTGGATTGTCAATAAAGCAGCAGAAGAGGGGCTCATATAATGTTTTAATGCAGGCATTCGTAGCAGTCACTGGGTCACTGAGGTGACCACTGGATCACTGTCCTCAGTGAAGGCTGGATAGGTTTTGTTCTCTTGAACATTACCTGTGAACGGCTGTTTGCAAACCATTTTTTCCTGCTATGAGTTGTAGTGGCAATATCTGTCCTCACATAATTACCGTGTGAAATTTCCTGGAAGGTGTATGGAAAACTACTGGTTGAAACCCAAGTGTCCATCTGGTTGGCATTTATAGACTCCCTGCAAGGTCAATTGTAGAGGAATGGAAAGGGAGCCATAGAAAGGAAGTAGAGAGGAACAAATACAGGGAGGACTGACTTACCTGTCAGGAGGGATTGCTCAGAAAGATGTTTTCATCACAACTTTGATAAAACAGTGCATTAAAGCAGCAAAAATGGGAGCAGAGGGGGAAAGAAATAGGAAGAGGGAGGAAGAGAGAAAAAGGGGTAAAGGGAAATAAAGAGGAGAGATAAAAGGAGAGAAGGGGCTTTTCCTGCAACATATAAATTCTCATAGATATGGGATATGGCTATCACATTAGCTATGTGTTTGTGCTACACCTTTCTACTTGCCTTTGCTTTACACTAAAGATGCTTCCATGCAATGACAAATCAGTCAAAAATCTGTTCTGAATTCTGCCTGGTGTCCACATCTGTCACCTCATCAAAATCTGTGTGCCTAAAATCTATCATTGTAGGCACATTTTGCATCTTCTGATGGTCCCTGTTTGAAAGGCAGGATCTTTTTCTTCATGTTTTCTCTTCATGTTGTTGATCAATATGCTATTTAAAAATAAGAAAATTCAACCATTCCACTTTTGTCACAAGATTACTATAAGCTCCTACTGCCATGCTTCAAAGGCCTTAATTCTTGGATTAATCTCTCCTGGCTGGGATTTACTTTCCACATGTTGGTCATTTTAGACATAGGTCATTTTTGGTTCTACAAAAAGAACCTAGAGGGACAACTTCATTCTGGTGGGGCAGCTCTCTGCCATGAAACTGGTGGATCTGGGCATCCAAGTTCACTAAACAGACATCAAGTCTCATCTTTTATGTCTACAGAATTCCCACAGAAGGAAATGGAAGATATGTATGTGTCAGAAGAGCAGTTTATTAGAGCAGAGATTTACCATTTATCACCTATGCAGTGCAGTCTCTTTGTGTTATGACTCCGTGATAACATGTATTGCTTTCTTAATGTTTGCTTAGTGAAGGAACAAAAGCCTGTCAGGGATGTTTGGTAAATGTGTAGCTTTGCTCTTTAGCATAAAATTACACATTTTTTCCCAATATATTCTTTGTCTGCAGGCACATTTGACAACGTGGTACTGTTCACACTGGCATGTCAAAAGTCACAAGATTAGTCTCCAAATGTTTTCCACTCTTGGTAATTAATAAAATGCTTAAAATGAGAATCAACTATAAATGTTTTCTATTACTGATCCATGTGAATACCCTGAAAGATGCAGAAGAATTTCTTCATCTAAGTCGACCCCAAATGTCCCACTTAGCCAGTTTAGCTAAGGGAAATAGTCTGATCAATCCAACTTGCAGAAAGAACCAACTGCTTCAGTTCTGGAAGAGATTTAATCCACGTTGATTTGGTGAAACAGGAATGAAGACAGTCTTCAGAGATGTACATGCTTACAGTTTAGTGGGAGCAGTCCAGAACTAGCCCAATAATTGTTTGGTCTATATCCCCTTTATGTCTTACGGGTTGGTGAGATGACCATCCGGCTGCCACGTGGCTACCAGAACCGCACAAATGGGAGCAGGATGTTTTCAGCAAAGAGTTTTTCTCATCTCTGCCATTCCTCCATCGGGGAAGTAAGCAGCATCTTCTTAATTTTAAGGTGGTGAATTGTGCTGAGAAGGTCCAACCAGATGTGGAGGTGTGTGGACACTAAAGATTTACACCTTGCTTTAAAAAAGGGGCATCATCTAGGTGTCATGTGCTCAGTTTTCACACTATGGGGTGAAATCATATACTAGGCTACATATATTGAGCTTATCATATAATTAAATCCTGAAAAACATGAAAGGGTCAATCTGTAAAAATAAAGGACAAGATTTATCCGTCTCTGTTATAGCTGTGGGTCTCTTCCCAGAGAATTATAGAATTATATTGCAAAAAACGTAAAAGGACATCAGGACTGGGCCCTAAATATTCTTTTTTTAATCTTTTGACACTAAAGTAAAAGTCACTATTTGAGTATGTATGCTTAAGAATTAATAACACAATATAATTGCTGAAACTGTTGCCAAATCACACTTGCTGTACTAGCTTGTACTTTTGTCCTCATCTTTTGGAACCAGCTTCTTAGTTATTTTGGTGGTTGTGTTGCTGTTATTTTTAATCAAGCAGTTTCAGAGAAATTAATTATCCTTAAATGCCATAAAATGTTACATTGAGGCCTGCTTTGCTGCCTTCTGGGGGCCAGCAAACGCAGCTCTCTCTCAAACAGATCGATAGACACAGTCACCTTTAAAGACTGTATTCTTAGGAGAAGCGGGCAAAATTGGGCACATTTTGTCCCTGGATACAGGCATCCAGCTGCCACTGCCCTCAGCGAGATTCCCACTAGAATGAAGTGACAAATTTAGCCCCCAGCTCTGTTTTCAATTAGTAAATGTTTTTTACTCTCAAGAATCTTTCTTGTCGACATGAAAAGGTAAGAAAAATGAGAGAACTAAGGCAAATAAATGAGCATAGTACAACGGGCCTCAAAGGCATCTCCCCAAACTAAAAGAGGGGCATTAAGGGTGCTAAGGGGTAGCAAAAATGAAGCAAAGATTCCAGAGAACAGGAAGAGTTTCAAGTGAAACAGCAGTAAGTGGATGCACTCACAATGAGAGGGGAAGGAGTGAGGCCGAGGGACAACGACAGCCACCTCTTCCTGAACCAATGCATGGAAAAAGAGCTAAACAATGTTATGAAGTAGAACAACTCCGTGTCTGATGCCTGTCAGTGGCAGAGTGACTGGTTGCATAGGTGGGAAAAAACTTGACAGCTAAATAGAGCATTATTCGTTGGCTTTTACCCTGCTCTCCAGTGTCGTCTTGCTGGGGCAACGTTGTAGGAGAGTCAAATGCAGCGACACTCCTCTCGTTAGGACATACAAGATCAGTCCTTGTTGATCTACAAAAGGACATGCTACAAAAGGATCTGCTTGATGAGGTGAAGCTAGAAGGCTACATCTTTTCAATACATTGACTAATTTCAACTTCTTAAATAGGATATTGATTTATCCTGCCACATAGGAAGAAAAGATATGAACGGAAAATAAAAAGGAGAAAACCAAGAATATTTTAATCTATGATCTTGGTTCCAATTTTAAATGAAGAAAATATCCTCACAAACAGCCGTTAAAACCAATATTTTTCATTTATGAAAGCTGAGCAATTTCCTCTTCACTTAGCCTAAATAAAAAGACACAAGGAAAAATACATACAAATCAAAATACATGAGCTGAACATCAGTGCACAGCCTGAAATGCTAGCTGAACAGATGTACATGTTTTCCATAACACCCTCAGCACACAAAATCGGAGCAAGTAAAGCAAATGACCTACCTTGTCTCCAGTGGGATGTTGCTGTTAAGTAACCAGTTGTCCTGAGCATGGGCTGGCTCTTGGGTGCTGGCTGGTTGTTCTCCAGAAAGAGAGTGGTCGGTAGGAGCTGGGCTGGGGTTGCTGCGGGGTGTGAAGTTCCCTCTGTTCAGGGAATTGATGGAGGCTGCATGATGTGGGTTTGGGGTGTGAGCGTGTGATATCGGAGGGGGCGGAGTTCGGAGTCTTGAGTGGTTCTGAAGGTTTGCAGGATGATCTAAAACAGAAGGAAAATATTGTAAATACATTGAGGATTTGAGTTGTTCCATACTCGCCTCACTTTTATGCAGGCACTTTTCAAATGTAGGAAGGTAAATATCCTGGAATTTTACACATCCTAAATCAAATTCAAAAAGCCATTAAGTCCTGTTCCGTATGTTCCAGTGATACATGTATTGATCCACCAACTGGCTCAAAGAATTCTTTGGTTTCATGCAAGAATGATCTGAAAGCTTAAAACCCTGCAAAGGGGCTGCCCTGACAGCCAAGTTAACTCTGATGAACAACTTCAGGTTGCAAACTGCAATCCATTTAGTGACACTCATCTGTGATAAAGCAGGAAAAACGCAACGAGCCTGGAGAGAGAACATGTAGAATGATGTTCTGATAGATACACAGTGAAGTTTGTTTTGCCACTTTTGCCAGAGTTGGTCCAATAGTTGAGTCAAGAAGAAGGCAGAAAATACATCTCATCATAAAGTTTAAGACATAAAACAGTGTCAAGGCTATATAATTTGACAAAAGCCAACAGTTTATATTGGTAGAGATATTCAAGTTGAGAAGAAACAATGAAAGGAATGTGACATAAAAGAACTGGAAGAACTTCACAGTGAGGGTGACAGAGCCCTGGAAGGGGCTGCCCAGAGAGGCTGTGGAGTCTCCTTCTCCAGAGGTCTTCAAACCCTGTGCCACATGCTCTGGGTGTCCCTGCTAGAGCACAGGGGTTGGACTAGATGATATCCAGAGGTCCTTCCAACCTCAACCATTCTAGGATTCTGTGAACAACTGAGGTGTCGGGAACATTAAAAAAATGTAGAAGAAAGATGTGAAGATGTGACCAGTGTTCTGACTTCTTTCAATAAAATTCCATAGATTATTATTTGTTAATCAAAACAGCTTGAGGGTGGTGGATTTGAGGAAATGAAATGCCCAGAAAAGATCAACCTAGTGGTAGATTATATTGTTATTTCTTAACTAACTACCAAGGATTTTTATCCTACTTTTTCTGGAAATAAAGCAGTAAATTTTTATGGAACTGGAGGGAAAACAACAATCCTGGGGATAGGATAGAGGCTACTTAACTCATTCCTCACTGATTTCAGCAAGCTTAACTTAGTGAGTCATTAGGATACAGCACTTACTAGGCTCCTTGTCTGAAAAAGGAAATCATATCAATCTAAAACTTACCAACTAGACATCTATATAATGAAAAGCTACAACTTATTTATTCTCTTATTAGGGAGGTCAGGACTTTCAGTATGAAATAACTGTACACAGCCCAAAATTAGGATTAATGGTATCAAAATCTTGACACTTAAAAGTCATTCTGAAACCTGTATTGGGCCTTGAATTCAAAAGAGCAGTGGGGAATGTTTTTACAGGAGCTCTGTAGCCTTCTGCTTTTTTGGACATGGAAGATAAGGTTGAAAGATATGTGATACACATTCTATCCATCCCCTTGCATTAACTCAAACTACCTTATTTTATGAAAACTGCAGCAGATTTTACCAAAACTTGTGCTTGAGTTGGTCTGTCAGAAAAATAGAAGGGGTAAATTAAGCAGATGCTGTTCACTTTGAACATGTATCTCCTTCTGGCTTTGCTAGGTCGGGCATGGAAATAGAGCTGTACTTTCCATGCAGAGAACCAACTACTGTTAGGATCTGACTCATTTTACCTTATAATGCCCAAGAAAGTCAGATGAAAACCTTAAAAGCAGCTCTTCTTTCTGTTGTACATAGGAGCAGTCGAGAGCCACCAGCTCAAACAAGAGGTTTGTGGTAACACTGATATCAGCAGGTCTGACCTCAGTTCTGCAACACCACGTGAACTGAAGCACTCAACTGCCATGAGATCGGACATTACTGGGGACTGTCACTTAACTGAAGCCCTGAGATCAAAGATAGTGAAAAGGACAGAGGAAAAATCCCTTTGCTGGCACAGATAGACTAGGGAGTCATTATCCCACTTGAGAACCAGCAGCTGTGGTTCCTTGGAGAAGCAGCAATGCACCCCTTTGGCCAAGGAAGGAAGATAGGAAGACATGAGGAATACCCAGCAAAGACTGTGGGACCCTGTTCGCTTGCAGGCAAAGAAAGAAATAGTTTATTAATTCCAAGGAGAAGAACATAAATAGAGGATTTGAGTTTCCAGAGCTGTCTAACTACCACCTTTTGCAAGAACTTAATTCATCTGAGAAAATATGTCTTGTCGAACAGCACCAAAGGACTTCAAGTCCGATTATGTGAATCCAGTTATGTGTTACACCTGATGTCTGAGGTGAATGCTCCAGGAAAATGGAAAATGGAAGGGAAAAAGGTAACTGGAATACACAGCAGGTGCTATGTGAGGTTCTCCTGCCACTGACTGGCTTTTCCTACCATGGACACTGTTTTGAGACCATGAGTCAGAGCCTCTTTCCACAGATCCATTATGCTAATCCCAATTTACACTCTGTTACTGTCCTCTGTTTGCATACCTGCAGTGAGTTCTTTGCTAAGCAAAGTCAGCCCTTCTATCTAACCCAGATCTATGTGATTCTTGACAGAATTTAACAGATTGTACTTCCTTTCCTGACAGTTAGGGAGCTCTTCCTCCCATAATACTTGTGATTTTATTCATATAAAAGTTCTGAGCACTTACGCCATGTCTAGCATTACTGAATATAATACACATTGACTAGGATTAGCACCATTTTCTCTTTTTTTAATTCCTCTCACGTAGAGGAACATGAAAAAAATATAGATGGAAGACCAAGCTATGAAATCTTCATAAGGAAAATGACTACATGTGTTCAGGATTTGTATGATGAGACGAAGCTAATGAGGTCCTGACTGCCTGTGGTCACCAAGATCCCATGGGCTTCACAATAGACAAGGCAATCCTGAGAAACAAATTATTTCCTTATTGTCCGAAATTATAACTGTCCCTTTACAGAACATGCTGTTTTTAACTTCTTCCAAACTTCAGAGTGATAGCAACATGTATGGCTAAAATTCCCCATCTGGAAGGAGAACTTTAGTGCTTGCTGCAGTTGCTCTCTTCCATAATATGTGGGTATTTTATGTATATTTTATGTAGTGGGAAGATGCTCTGATCATCCAGGTACATATTATACATAAACACCATATATTTATAGCTGTCCGACAGCACTGAATTTTTTCATATCTCTCCATGGAGATAAAGTGAAAGTAAGTAAAAGTGAAAGTAAGTTACAATTTTCTATATCTAACATCAAATTGGTATTAGGACAACAACCTCTAGGAATTCACACAGGGAAGGCTGTGGGATCATTTTGGCCTTTACAGGGCCACAAAAATACCTGTCACCAGCACAAGAGCCCTTACGTGCTTGGACCCTGCATGCCGACTCCCACAAACACCTTCAGTATCTCCAGGATGTGGATGTAACCGTGGAAGGCTGAATAGCTGGGAACTTAATGAGGACCCCCGTCCTTGGACACGAATTACAGAGACTTGACAATTCAACTAATGAAGAACTGAGCAAATATGAGCCATAAAATGATTGCCAGGGAGGAGCTAACATAGCAAGATTTGAGTAACAGATCTGAACCCCTACGTTCTTAATCATAAATGAGCAGTACTGTTTGGAAATCAGTCTATGGAAAAACTACTCCTTCTATTCACCATGTTTTAGGATGGTGTTCAGGGTAAATGCACTAACCTCAAAGTGAAAAATATGTTCTCTTTTTTTTTAATTTTCCCCAGATTTTCCTGTTTGAATTTGTCATTCATATGCTTGCTCACATTCCGGCGCCCTGATGCCTGAGTGGTGCTTGGTTTAGGCACAGGGAATGCTTCCTTCCCCTGCCTGTAGATAGAGCCAGGTGGTATGAATCACCCAGTGCTCCCTTGAACCTAAACTCCACAGTAGCTGTGATGACTAACTTGGCTTGGGATGACAGTGTTTGTTCTCACACGCACAGAAATCCCCCATTTCAGGGGAAATACTCTTTAAAATAATGAATTTCTGTGTTGGCGTGTCAGAGCACTCAGGATGATGTTTCAATCTCTACTACAGGAATCGGCTCACAACCCTCCTACTATCAGCCAGCTAAGAGCTGGCCATGAATGATTTGTCCCAGGCACAAAATAGGGCAACCAAGATGATTAAGGGAATAGAACATCTCTCGTACGAGGAGAGACTGAGTTGGGCTTGTCTTCTCTGGAGAAGACTGAGAAGGAATCTGATTGACATGTATAAGTACATGGAGGGGAAATGTAGGGGCCAAGCTCTTCTCAGTGGTGGCCAATGACAGGACAAGGGGCAATGGGTGTAAGTTGAAACACAGGAAGTTCCATCTCCATGTGAGGAAGAACTTCTTTACTGTGAGGGTGACAGAGCAGTGGAACAGGCTGCCCAGGG
>JAUBOD010000130.1:535626-548826 GCA_032353885.1 Nothura maculosa
CACTTAATGCCAGACTTGACTAATGCAAGGAGCCTTTATGCTGAGCTCCTTATGAAATGCTCCGTGTCCTATCACATTGCCACGACGCTGCTGTTGGATTTACAGCCATAACTAAATCATCCGATCACAGCACTTCTGCACTGGGCTTCTTCCATTACCACCTCATGTATCAAACGCATCGATTTTAGACTTTGGAGCGGTACTGCTGAAGCACTCCAAGATCCTGCGGCACTTTATTACCCCCCAAGCCCACTCCCATGGCTGTCATGCTAATGGGGCATGGGTTGCTACTTTAATTTTTCTCAGCCAGGTCACAGAGCTCAGTTCCCTCTTTATGTGGGAGAACCTCGAGTCCAATTCCCGGGCTGTCATGGCTGGCTGATTTTGAATAGTTCATGTGATGACACACGAGCTCCCATCAGCGGCCTGGCCACCCGTTCGCCCAGATGGTGGAAAGAAATACGGCCACTTAAAGGTTCACAATGGTGTTCCCTGTTTATAATATAGGATCATGCATCTACCATGCCAAGGTGCCCAAAACACTGAAAATAAAATTCAAGGTTAGGAACTGTGAGAAAAAATAACAGCCAGTTCTGCTTCCCTATTCTGACAGCTCTTACCATTGAGAGCACTTGCTGGGCAAGAAGGTCTTCATCAGTAAAAGGGTCAGGATCAGGCTTCTGTATTTCAGGTAACACGAACTCACTCTTTTGCCCCTTCTGTGCTGTCTTTAGTGAACTGTTGTGTATTTTTATGGGAGAAAATCTGGGCTACATTGTCATGTCGGCATTAGCTGTCAGCTTGTAAGCAGGCATGATATATAAATGTTTGAAATTTATGAGTGTCTCACAGTCCTACAATTTGAGGCATTTTGTCTGCTGGCTGCACTTCACTAGTTTTAGGAGTAAGCTTTAATTAGCAGACTTTTTTTTAAATAGTCCTAATTATTACACGAAAAGATAGGAAAGAACTGTTAAATCTTCCCTTTAAAAACCAGTCCAAACCTTGAAGTTTTGAAGTTTAACTTCCCAGATTAACTTGCAGACATCAGCAGCCCTTAGAGATGCGAGCCCATTTGAAGAGCCAGCAGTAAAGCCCTGGGATGCAGTGGATGTACCTACAGAATGGATGGGGATCACAACAGCAGGACTTTTCACTGAAAAATCTCAAAAATCTTCAAAGGCTGTAACAAAAGTACAGTCATCTTCACACCCTGCTTTATATGTTTATCTGTGGTACAGTCAAGCACCAGCATTTAGGTGATTTGGCCAAGGTCACACACTGGGAAGAGCAACCAGGCTTCTGACTCCCAGTTCCCTCTATTACACATCACAAAATATGTGCCCTGTAGTAGCAGATTTTGAGCTAACACCAGTCACGCATTTAAAACACAATACCAGCTATTCCATCTGTATTTGGAATTTCTGTCTAAATTCACGTGGTGGACATTAAAAACAAGCAAACCTTTTAACCTTTCAAATTGTGGAGTTTAGCAAACTGCCAGCGAGATGAATTCTTACGTGGGGTGCATACACTCGTCCTCAAAGGCTTAACTCAGTTGACTCTTAAGGAGCTGTGACAGTCTTTCACATAAATCCCTCCCAGATCAAAGGCTTCTTCTGTGCCAGAATTGTCTCTCGGAGCAGCTTTAGTGCCAGGCATGGGCACTAAGGGCTTGGGCCTGCTGCTAGATGCAGAGCTGAGGATCGGCCTCCCTTGAGCGGAGCAGCCTTGCTGCTTTTGCACCCAGGCTGCTTTTGCACCCAGGGAAAATGGCTTCAAAGGCTGCAGCATCACTCACATACCCACAGCAAGAAGCTGCACTATCCCCTCTTGCCACATTTTAAATACCCTTTTATTATTATTATTTCTGGAAATTTACACTGTACCCACTGAAGGCACCATTTCCTCCGGGCTGCTCTCTCAGTCACTTTAACCGGATCCTTTCCCTTCTGCTCAGAGCGTCAAAGTACCCACCCAAAGTATCTAAAGCTATTACTGCTTTACCCAAGGAATTTGTTAGGGTCACATGGTGGTCTGGAAGCAGTTGTTGGAATTAACAGTGTATCACAATAAACACAGTGGATAATGTGAAGCACAGTAATGACAGAGAAGGAAATGGGGAGAGGCATCTCCTGAAGCTAGGGAGTTACTGGATATTTCAAGAACATCTAAGTTTGACTTCTGGCTTCTTCTCCTTTACAAATTAAACAAGAGATTCACAGTGGCCAGCAAATTTCAGCTTATAAATAAAGTTCAAAGCTCCCAGGTCTTCATTTTAAAATGAAGACATATGGCTGGAAAGGATCGAATGGAAGCAGCCTTCCCCAGGTTGGATTCTTTCCCACTCGAGATCCTTTGTGGTGCAGCAACACAACGCAGCCACAAGGCCATGATGACCAGGCTTCCTCCACCCACTGCCCTTTGATACTGGTTTTTATCTGTCTAGAAAGGGTTCTCTGAACATCTGCCCTGACTTCACCAAGTGGAGAAGCCCAACAGGGACACAACCTCCCAGGAGATCTTCAGCCACATGGACTTCAACCCAGGGATGACACATGCCCAGACGGAACCAGCTCAGTGCTGTGCACCCTAAAATCTCCAATGAGCTTCTCTTTTTTCAAGGATTAGCTGACTTTCCTAACAACCTGCTGCCCGAACGTATGGAGACAAGGGTGTGTCTTTCTCCTTTCGTTCGCATTACTGTAAACTGCGGCTTGTTCCAGTAATATCGACTGCTTTATACATCTAGTTTTGAAAGAATACTGAAGTCAATGGTTTGCTCTGTTCTCATTTTACAGATGAGAAAACTGAGGTTAAAAGGGTGTTTTTTTCAGCTGAGGAAGCCCGTGGCAGAAACCAGAAGACTCAATTCCCAGCACTTGCTCCAGTCTCTTGACCACTCTGCCTTCTATGTTTTGCTCTCCTAAAGCTGCCCAGGAGCATTTTTTTTTCATGCCAAATCTGATCCTTGGGAGGCTTTGTTTCATGGTAGCCACAAATCTCTGAGCAGAACCTGAAGTACACCGAAACACCGGCAGCCCTGCAGTAAAAAAGCATCTAATGGGCCATAAATTAATGTTTCATTTCCTTTAATAGTGTAATGATTAATTCCTTCTCCAGAGCAAGATTTTGTTGTACATTTGATAGTTATGCTATAAAAAAGGAAACAGGTTTTTTAACATTGAAAAGGATCAAAGCCAGAATACTGCTATTTTCGTTTGTGCTCTTGTAGCCTGACTCATCAAATACATTTTTCTCTCCAATTTTGTAAAGAAAAAGGTAAAAACGATCCTTCTTAGATGAGACCTCGTACAACACGTCAAGTTTCAACCCACAGTTATTTTTTACTGCAGAAGTAAACCTCGGAAAGTAGGGATTTCTAATGGAAATGCTGACCTAACCTTAACTATACCAATGCTGCTGTAATGCTCAGGTTACTAAGAATATTCCTGCTGCCAATTCCGTTTAACAAGTCTGAATGCATATAATTTGTTCCAGTTGTCTTTCCGCTGAGTGGGGCTCCTTTGTGCACACTTTTCAATGTGGCTTGCATTAGAAGAAAGAAAAAAGCCCTAGTCCTATGTAAATTCATATACACATTGATATGGTTTTATCACAGCTAAAATGCTATAAATCTGCTTTAACTGATTCAGTGTGTTCCCTACTGGCCGGGGAAGGTGACTCATTTCACTTCTGCCCTTCACTGCATGTGACAATGATAACTTTGCTTTGTTCTCTTTGGGATATTTATTCCTTGCAAAGAAAACCTGACTTTTTTGTGTATTCAGATTATCCGCTCCTGGACAAATCTACTCCTGTTTGAGCCAAAAGGATTTTAGCTGGGTCAGGATTTGACCCTCATTATGCTGGGAATCTAATCCAAATGCCTCCCAGTAATATTAGCGATAGGAATCTGGTCCTATGGCAAATGATTTGCTTCTCACCTTTGGCTCATCCTGAAGCCAAACAACCACTAGGTTAAACAAATAGACTCCCAATGCAAAGTAAATTTACAGGGCAGGAGTCCAAGCAGAAGCAAGGCAAGCTGGCCCTTCTGGAGCTCTATATCCACAGAGAGATCTGTAGCCTGCAAGCTGATACACTTCTGATCTCCCCTCCTGGTAGCGAGAGTGAAACGGGAGGAACAAAAACTCAACAGGACGGCTCCACTGCCCAGTGAACAGGAACAGGAATAATTCATGATCTGATCCTCCTCACATCTGCTGGATTACAACTGCTTGCTGGATCCTCCAGAGATCCAGAAGCAATGGCTGGTGCTTGGGAATTCAAAATCTGAGCTTAGCTGAGAGCTTTACAACCAGATAAATTTGGGGAATGCCTTGAGGCCAAAACTGCAAACATGTCTTGGAGTTTCTGGATGGTTTCAGTGAATTTAGGGGGGTATTCGAGTGGATTTCATCTGTGAAAATCAAGACAAAATGACGAGAATCACATAAACTAACTTAGCAGGCTCCAACCTTAGAACCACAGTCTGCCATAGCTCTTTCTGATGCGAATTCAGTCTTTCGGTTGGTCACACTGCGCTGCAGACCTGGTCTGAATTTGTATGGAAAACAGTATTCCCTGTTAGGTACAATCAGAAAAAGTGTCTTCTTTTAGATCCTAAAGGAATTTAGCTGCAGCAGTAGCAATGGCTGATGATGATCTGGCTCATCACCCACTAGACAGCGCCATGAATCCACAAATTACACCAAATCAAACTACTTGAGAAATACAAATAAGGCTGCTGTAAATTAGCAGCAGTCCTCATTAGTCATTTTTCATGAAGGGCTTATGGAAAATGGGCCAAAACTTAGGTGGAAAGTTCCTTCTTAAGGACAAGGAAGCCAACTTAGGAATTTGAGCTGCCTTCAACAGCTCAAGGCTGATCATTACAAACAGAACAAACTCTTTGGGTCATCTATCAATACACCTAACTGGTCCACTTCAGTTAAAAATCAGAAGGAGGAAGATTTTAGGGAAACCTAATCCTTCAAAGTAGCAAGCAGCAAAGGCAGTGCATGAATCTGTAGTAATTCTCTGGTCATGATTTTGCTGGTCAATGAGCAGCTTGCTTATGCAGACCACGCTGAACAGCAGCAGCATATTGTGAGGAATTTTGTGTGTGTGTGTGTGTGTGTGTGTGTGTGTGTGTGTGTCTAGGGGGGAAATTGGTCCCAATCTGAACTGTTTTCCAACCAAATCAAGAGTCTTTTGAAAGCTGCACTCGTCTCTGAGGACCTGACCTGGAACATTTATGGATGTACTTGGCGCAGCACTTGTGAGCAGTTCTCTGTCCCGGTGGGCACTGACAAGAGCAATCTGTGACTGAGGTGAGGGATGCACTGTCCATGCTTCACACAACGCTGAGCACTCCTCTTGGAATTCAGAGTCTGATAACACACAGAATTGCACCTTCACCTACCATCTCTCTTGCTACAGCAGCAGTATCGCTGTGGGGACAGGCAGCATGGTCTTCACTAGCTCGTTCTGTGAGTAACCCTATCGGCAGCAGAACAGGACAGGTGAAATCAGGACAGAGCAACATAAGGCATCACCGGGAATGAGGAGGAATCCGAAGAAACTGGGCTATCTAGGTTCTCAAATGAGTTCTAAGACTCATTCGTACTAGTTGTACTCTTTGTACTAGTTCCCTCCTGTGCAGACTTAATCGATTAAGTGTTAGTAAAGTAACTTCTAGGACTGCAGAGACAGTTTTACATATGCCTTAACCTTCCTGGTAACTTCTGAATTTAATAAAATCCATGCACTCTTCTCTATAGTTGTGTGTTAGAGAATTATAATGCCCCAAATCGGAGGTGATTTTGGACTTTGGACTCCTGTATCAGGTGTGCAGAGGTTATTTAATGCATCTGCATCTAGTCTTGTCTATCTGATATGAGTAACTTCGAGAATCACCACAGATCCCACAAAAATGACACAAGTACCCTCATTACTGAATGATTGCTCACTGATGAGGGAGCTGAAAGAGGTCATGTTCTTCAACTTTGACTAAAAGGGAACATGGTCAACGTTTTCCAAGGAACTTGGATGCCAACTTTCCACAGACTTCATGTGTTGTTCAAAATCTGTTCGTTGTCATTGCGCACAGCCGCTCCCCATTGGGATAACTGCTCTTCCCTTACCTCACAGTTATGCCAAGCAGGAATGTACCGCTGGCGTCCTGGGCACCACAGCTATGGATGTTGAAGAGTAGGAAATAGCGAGTGCCAGGTCAGCATGCTCTTCCTAAACAGCATTCCCTAAGGATTCAGGACTTTTTGGATCATTTTGGTGGTCAGGTCACTTCCCGGTGCAAATTAAAGACAGATATAGATAAATACGTACATACTTATATGCTGTGATGACAAATCTTAGGAACTAATTAGTAATTTTGAGTGTCTGTTAAGATACTCTAAAGAAGTCTAATTTTCAAATAGTGCTGAATTCTTCAAATTATGAATTTATAAAATTTCTGAAAGTAAATAACCTGAACTGGAAGCATCTAGATCCCAGTTACTTTTGATAATTCCAAGTAAAGATACAGCATTCTTCTGGAGTTTATATATTTAAAAACAAAAATTAAAAGGTCTATGTCTGAAAAATCTCATTTCCTTGAAGTACTTGTTAATAGTATAGGTATAATAGATACTTGGGATTTATAATGTTCGAAGCGATTTTTATTTTTATGAGTAAACAAAATTACCTCTAATGCATCTAATACCAAAATAAAAGTTCTAAAAGATGCCTACATATTTTTCTATTTATTTAGTTTGTTCAAGTCTTTATTGAAAAGTTGAGTTGGACATTTCCCTGGAAGTGCAGACCTACTATTAGGGACGTTACTACCTTTCTGGAACAAAAGGAATTAGATGAAGAATAGCCCACTGTATCTTCAAAAAGTAGCATGTTTCTTAAGCTCCATGTGCATTATATTTGCAATTTACATGGGGATTTGTATCAGTGGTGCAGCTCTCTGGGTGTTACTTACTTTGGATGGACTTCTCTAAGGCTCAGTTTACACAGCTGTGGAAAGAAAACCTAGCCACAATCAATTAAAAAGCACAACACAAATCCTCTGGACAGCATTCTCAGGCTGTCCTGCTGTTGAGACAGCTACTGCTCTCAGAGAATGAGTATTCTAACTGTATTAAACTTAGTCCTAACCAAAATAAGCTTTTACTAATATTCCCCATTTAGGGAACATAAAGAGAGTCGCCTTTGTCATTTAAAGCCTAAGCTGACTAAGCCTCAGAAAAAGAACGTTAAGGAACTAAAGCAATTAAATCCATTTACAGAGGTCAGAAGTGTCTCTGGTTTTTAGACATGATGGGCTTGTATGGCCTGCGCTTCTTATTCATGCGAACTCTCAGATTATGTGTTGATAAGTCAGTGTGGTTTTCAAAGGTCACCTTTGTTTTTCTCCTGATGATGGTGACATCCTAACAAATCAGTGAATTGCTGGCGTTGTCCGCGCCTCTTATTACTGAACAACTAGAATAACTAAGCAAATGAGACCCCAGACACCTTGTCGTTGTGTGGGACATATTTATAACCAACCTGCTGAATCCTACAAATAAAGGAGGCCTCAGGGAACGCAGCATGTCTACAAACTGATGCAAAAAAGTATTGAGAAAGAAAGAAGAGGAAAAAGAAGCAGGCAGCTGAAAAGCCTGAAGTCTAACTCAGTAGCACATCAATAATACATTAATGTCATCAACCCACTGTGGACTCTGAACACTGTTTTTGCTGTTGTTCAGCTAATTAGTAAAAGAAGAGATTAAGGTCTTTAATCTCACTTGCTTTTTTTTCCTGTCCCCCTCCTTTATTTATTTATTTTAATTATTTTATTATTGTTACTGGGCGGCGTGTGTGTATGTGTACATATATTTTCTTCCTAAATGAACGGTGGGAAAGAGCCCACATCACGATGCTGCAAACATGAGGGGGATCGAGCACAAGCCTGGCTTTACTTCCAAGGGCGATCTCCACGATCCCAGATGTGGCTGCAAGGAGGCAGGAGTGTGTGTGTGTGCCTTGCAGGGTGGCAGGGCAGGGGGGAAGCTGAATAGAGGATATGAATTTTAAGCAGCTTCCTGAATGAATACGACACTGTATTTCCCCCTACTCTCCTTAGGGTGACAATCCCGGGCAGATAACCTTCTCCTTTGAAAAGCCCTGGAGGGAAAGTTTGTTTTTACCATAACAAATGCAACAAAAGAGAAGAAAAGAGAAGCTGAGAAAGGAGATGGGAGGTGGGAGGGGGGAGCAAAGTAAATGTCAAACTTTCTCTCCTCACTTGCAGATAACAGCGGGCTAGGAAAACTTCTTAGGAAGCGTAAGGTAATGCAGTTAAGTTGTTGTAAACCTCTCTCTCACCTTTCTCTCTTTCTTCCTTTGGTGGTATCTTTGAACGGCATCATAAATCAGAGCCATGAGCAATTATCACTGCAGCGGGATGGCAGCGGCCTGAGTGGTCGCTGCTGCTCCCCGGCTGCGCTCCGCGCTGCGCCAGGTTACACCACACAGGATGAAATCTCCCCTTTCTGTGCCCACGAGCGTCACCTCCGCACCTTTCTCTGCCGATCTCCCTTTTCCGTAGGCCGAGCGGGTGGCTTTGGCACAGGGAGGTGCTGGGCCCCGTGGTGGGAAGCTGCAGAAGTGCCGCATCCCTAGGGAGTCTCCCAGGGAAGCGAGGGAGCAGATCCCGGGAGGATGCGGCGCCCCTGGGAGGATGTGGCAAGCCTGGGGATGCAGCCCTTGGCTTTGGCATCCCAAGGGTTGTCCTGAGTTTCTGACAGGATCTCGGACGGACCCACCTGGGCATCTCCCCATAGTTGCCTCCTTTGGCCTCCGTAACTTTCCCGGAGTTTCTCCGGAGAAATCGCTTCCTCGCGGGTACGAAATGACAGCGGGTGCCTCTCCTCGAGGCAACATCGCTCCCGGAGAAGCCAAGAGACTCAGCCCAGGTGCGGTCCCAACGGCGGGACGCGCAGGCCACCCAGCCCGCAACTTCCCGCCCCCAAAATCACCGTTTTTCCCCGCTCCAACGACAGCGCCCGCGCATCTTTCCACCCCGCAGCCAAGCAGCCGCCCAGCCCCGCGCGCCCCACCGCACGTCCTGCCAGCGGAGCAGGCAGAGAGGAGGCACTCACCGTTGGCGGCGGGGACACAGAGGTTTCCAGAGCCACTTTTAACTAAGAAGGGACTAGGGACAAACTCCTCGTCAGAGTCAGAGTCCGGGCCTGGCGGGGCCGCGCCGTTGCCTAGCGACCGCCCCGGGCCCTCATTGGCCGGCGGCGACGGGGGCGGGGACGGGGAGTGCGCGGGGGGGGTGGAGGAGGCGGACGAGCCGCGCAGGGGGGGACCTGCGGTGGGGAGGGGAGTGGGAGGGGGAGGACACACACGTGGACGCACAAACACAGAGACGGAAAATAAAGAAGAAACACACACAGAGAGACAAATAAATAAATACATAAATAACGATGAATGATAAAGTCGAGGCACGAGGGTAGGCCGCCCCCGCCGGGAAGGGAGGGCGGCCGGCTGCACGTATCTGCCCGCCCGCGGGCCCTGCGGGGGCGCTGGCGGCCGTGAGGCGATGCGCCCCCCTGCTCCATCCCCCAATTAATCAGTGTTTAATCATAGTTTTTAATGATAATGGTGTCCCCCACACTCCCCTGCGCTGCCTCAAGTTTGGCCTGCGGCTTCCCACCTGCTGCGTCTGGCTGCATTTTTCTGAGGGGAAAAATACTCATGTGTTATGAGGTAATTTATGAGGTAGTTTTTATTCTTTTTTTCGTGCCTTTTTGTGTGAAAATGATGTGGTCCCCTCTTGGGGAGACTGGTTTTGGTCAGTCCCTGGCACTGGATCTACTGCAAATGGCCCCATCGGACTCATCTGAAGGTGCAGGTGGGAGCCAGGCTGGCGGGTGCTGGCAAGAAGGGGCACCCAAAACCGTGTCGTGTCACTAATTACATCCCACCAAAGGAATATTCATCAAATTGAGTTTTTAAGTAATATTTATTCACTAAATATATTGGTGGCTGAGCAACAGGTTCAACTGACTGCAGGGGAATTGCAGCAGGCACGTGGGGCATCATAGATCCCTTTCACTGCAAGTTAACAGTAGTACTAAGGTGTTACTCTGACCCGATTTTAAACAAAAAATGGCAAATTGGACCCCCTTATCTGGTAAAAGGACTTTTGGGCAAGCATGGAGGTCAAATATGTGCAGCACATCACTAAAAACAGAGGGAATATAAACACGAACATGTAATTAGGTTAAAAAAAACAGGACATATACATTTGAACATGAAATTTTCCCCCATAATAAATTTGATTTGGAAGCCATAATGATTCATGTTTCACATTTTCCCAAGTATTGAAAAGTTATCATGCAAAATCCATCACAGTAAAACAAGCACAAAAAAAGCAAGCTTTAAAAAAATTAAGAAAAAGAAAAAATAAAATCTGATCACGTTTGAAGATAACATAGCAGACAATGTAGCAGACAATTTTTTTACAAAACATAAAATGGATGCTCTAGAAAAAAGCACAAACCCAAAACAATGAAGCGAGTTTAGCATTTCAGACCCCCAAGGTTGGTTCTGTCAAGTCCTTCCCACCTTGGTCAACGGTTCTTCTCCTGACAAGCCCCTAGATGTCACTTCCATATATATCTACCATATAAGAACCATGTAGAATTCTTAGAAATCATCAAATATAATCAAAGGGCAAAATTGTGGTGTTGGAGGCAAAGCCAGGGAGCTGGAGGGAATACAGGGTTGCATCTGTGCTCAGAGACGTTCAAATGGCTGTAACTCCCTCAAGATGAAGCCAGTTTTGCTGAAGAGCCAGCGGAGGGTGGAGATCTCCAGCGTTAGGTGGGATCATATGGTTCTCCATGGCACATATCTACCCTGCTTTGGGATTAACATCTCCTGGAGATTTGCTTAGGTAAAGAAGTAAACGGCTCCTCTTGAAACCAAGGAGCAAAGTCTACTCTGCATCATCCCCCTGTTACACGGGATCTTTGAAGTGTAAGGAGGTTTAAATCATGTCCTTAACTTATTCTGCATTTGTAATAAAAAGAGATGACACAGAACGGGATGATGGTACAAAACAGGATGATGCTCTGCAGCCTGAGCCTGAATTCTGATGTGATGGTGAATAAAATGGAAGGAAAGTGTTAAGTCAATGTCTTCCTATAGTCCTGTGCTTTGTAAATCCAGTTCTTCCATGTACTTTATGACTTAACCCTGTGGCCATCTTCAAGTTGAGGGAGGACACATTTTTCTAGCCATCGAGAGATATGAGCTAAATTATAAGTATTTCAAGTGTCTGACTCATTTACCCCAAATCCAGGAAAATGCATAAAAAATGAGGTTACTGCTGTGACTAACTGACAAAAAATTGGGATAGTGCATGAAAGGACATCAGCCTCTATGCTCTCCCTCTGCTCAGACAGCAGTACATGAGACAAAAAAGATCATCAGCAGAATAAACTGCTTTTGGAATCAAAAGAAGAAACGCAAAGTGTCTTTTGCTTTTGTCAAATGTGCTTTTGTCAGTCCGCATCAGAAACTTTCTGCTATTTCCACATGGTTGCAGGTTGAGAGTTTTTGATGTATCTTTGCTCTCCCTATCTCCTAGTACTGTAATTTTGGCCAGGGGAAAGGAAGATTCACAAGAAGAAGAAAATGTTTAATGAAAACCTTGGATTTTAATCAACTACACCATTACAGATTACACATGGCAAGTTCCCTTGGGCTTTCACAGGAGCTATATGCACTTTCTGAAGTGCATGAGCTGACCTTTACGGCAGAAGATTTCCTAGGAATCTTGCATACTAACCATGTTACTGAATGCTGTACTAATGTGAAGGGCACCAGCACACACAACCGTGGGCCCTGTAAAATTCCTCTTGGGCACAAAGTGTTGGGTAGATGCAAGAGGAAATTCAATGTCCTGGTCAGCTGTACCAAGAACATCGAGTTAAAATGCATGGAGAGCAAAGTTCCTTCCTTTTACAGTATCAGCAGCTACATTCGTAACAGTAACAACGACAACAACTAGAGAGAGACAAAAGCTAAAAGTCCATATTATTCTCACACAAGCATCTCATTGAATTTACTGAATCTGCAGGTCCGAGTCAAACGAGCAGTATTCAGCCCATAAACTTTCCTTCCAGCTGCCAGAGCAAAATTTCTAATTGATTAGTACAAAATGAATTCACAGCAATACTGGGTTGCTATGGAACCTGAGCAAGTAGGCCAAGTCACTTTGCAGTATGTGCTGTCTCTCCTTCAAAAACACAAAACAGAAGGACTAGATAACACATACATTATGCACACCCTTGCAATTTAGGAACTAACTAAAAGAAAAACAAAACAGATTCCAAGTATGGGCCCCTTGGCATCAATTTGTAGCAATCTTCTTATCCGCTTGCAGTGAACAGTCAAAATTATGTTCTTTGGACTGGAGGCAGGAATAATATAAGCGGAATATCTCTGCATGAATATGTTACTTGCACAAACTCTGAGGGAAGCAAAACATAAAACTCTATTTTATCTATGAGCCATTATTTCAGATTAAGATTAAAAAACAGGGAAAGTCATGTTACAGTCTCTGCTAGATTTATGAGAGTACTTAGGAAAGACAAACTTTGGAAGTAAGGTTAACACAAAGAATCTATTCTCAGCTTAACTAAGCAGCTCCACAAAACCTAAGCAACTGCTCTAAATTTAGGGAAGAGATGGCCCAGGTTTTATACAAACAGTAGAGCAGGAGAAAGTAAGATAAACAATAATCATGCAGTTTACACTATACGTTTGCCTGTAATATTTGTGGGTACTGCATGTTTGTAAAGTTACTTTGTCTCTTGCAGGATTTGGCCTTGAGAGATTAAAATAACGTGCTTTAAAACAGGTGAGCTGATGCTGGTGTGAATAGGAGGACTGCCAAGAATACAAAATATTCAGGGAGATGCATTAAAATAAAGGACTGCAAATTGCTTCATGGACTATATTCTATGAATTATATTCATATGCTTACAATTTGTCCCGAAACACAGAGAAGAGGATGAATATATAAACACTGATTTTTCACCGCACAGATACCACAAGGTAACAGATTTTAGTACTGGTCAATATACGGAGAATGGTATTACCTGCAACCAATAAATCATTGATATC
>JAUBOD010000130.1:593470-612951 GCA_032353885.1 Nothura maculosa
CACAGGGCGGCATCCAGGCGGGTTTTGAAGACTTCCAGAGAAGGAGACTCCACAACCTCCCTGGGCAGCCTGTTCCAGGGCTCTGTAACCCGCACAGTGAAGTTCTTCACATGCAGATGGAACTTCCTCTGTTTACACTTATACCCATTAACCCTTGTCCTGTCACTGGCCACAACTGAGAAGAACTTGGACCCTTCCTCCCTACATTCCCCCTTCATGAACTTATGCATATTGATCAGATCCCCTCTCAGCCTTCTCTTCTCCAGAGAAAACAGGCCCAACTCAGTCTCTCATCATACCACAGTATGACTCGTACTTGTCCTATGGTCAGTTGACGTTTGGACATAATCAAAATAACCTCAATGGCTCTAGAGCACCAATTCCTGCTGGTGCTGGTTTCTCTCCCAAGTGCAAGCACAGTCTCATTGTGACTAACACTCTGACTTCTCTGGTGCTCATCCTCAGCTAGAGGACCATGGGTTCACTTGGTAGGATAGAGTTTCTCCTCCAAATTTACCTCCCCTCTCCTTTACCTGACACTGGCCCAGAACAGCACTGAGGACAAGCTTAAACTAATGGTTTGTGGTGCAACACTAAAGCTAGCTGGAAAGGGAAAGAAGAAACCCTACAAGTTTGGAAGAGAACAGTGGCAACTGAAATTTGAACCCATCTGCTTGCATTGGAACAGGGGCAAAAAAACAGTTGCCTTGTGGACGAGAAAATTAACTCCTCAGTGGGATAAAATGATAAGGTAAATATTAAATATATAATAGTTAATATATAGTATAGTTAATATATAAGTGTGGTTAGTTAATAATAGTTAATAATTAACTAATAATAATCATTAATTATTAGTTAATAATGACAGTTAATATATAAGTGTAGACTTCTGTGATTTTGGGGGGAGAGTCATGTTGTAGTTCAGGGGCAAGGAAAGGAAATAATCTCAAATTCCTGATAAGTCTTTTATGGACTTGCCAGAAATAAATCCCTTCACTGTCAGGAAAAGAGCAAAAAGGGAAGCTAAATTCCTCCGTATACCTAGGGAGAAGAAAAGATAGTGAATAACAAGATGAGATTTTTGAGTGATGGGCTAATCCTAGGATTATGATGGTATTCCTGAGATAGGCTGAAAATCATACTCCATTTTATTTTGTCTTTGGGCATCAAAGCAACTCCATCACTTGCCTGGACCTACTCCCAAAACAGCAATCCCCAAAAGTGCAAACTTGCCAGCTTACACATGCTAATAAAGTCTCAATATGCATTAGAAGAAACAAGTTTTGTTTAAAAAGTAAAACAAACAACAAAAACAATGATAAAGTGAAATCACTTTCCCTATAATAATGAATGGACACAAATAAATCATACTTCTCTGTTCTTATCTCTGTCATGTTGTATATGAAGTTATGTAAGTGTCAGGACATTTGAAGCACAGCACTTACTAGCTGTGTAGAACCAGTGCAGATTCAAAGCTGTATTTTTCTCTGTGTTTCTTTAACATCCTCACAATAGCATTTGGATACAGGATTTTAGGGTTTTTTTGTGGAACGTCAAATGACTTCTTAGAAAATGTAATTCTTAATAATCTTGCAAGTGCCTTCAACTTTTCAAAGCTGAAGATTCAAACTGTTAGATAACTTCATAGAGAGTGCTTTCAACAAGCCTCAACTCACTCTGGCAGTGATGAGATATGAACAATTCAAACAAAATGGATGAGGGAATTAAAATTAACAGCTCATAAAACCCTAAACGATGTAGGAAGAGCCTCAGATGAGTTAGAAATATTCAAACTTTTTGAAAGATTTTACATATATCCCAGTGTATGCGTGTGTAGATATAAAGATTCCTAAGCCTGTTCATAATAACAATTACTTCTTGACAATCTGGAGAACAATACAGACCCTCAAATATTGCACATGTTGGTAATTATATCTTTTGCTTATGGATGCAAACTGGAATTACCTTCATGAGAACATAGGGCAATTCTTAACGTTAACTGAATGAATCCAACATTTTTTAAGTTTTCCATAGAAACATATATATATATGTGTGTATGTGTGTGTGTGTGTGCTTACTCTTTGTATGTACTGCCTCATAATTGAGCCTGAGCAGGTTGAAGACAGGGTCATTACATTTCTTTGCATACAACTGGATGCTTTTGAAAAAACCCTTTAAAGAAATACAAGAGCATCTAAGAGATATATTATTATGTAGTGAAATCTGGTGACTTCTGGAGTTGTGTCTGGAAGGCAGAGTACTACAGATTAGGTTAAAAACTCAAGAACAATATATGCTCAGTAGAAAAGGAATAAAGAAGCAGTGACACAGTATCTACTTGCCACTTATGTTCTTATTAGCTTACTGCAGCTATTGTCATCTGTATTTTATGAGAGAATAGGCAAAATAACTAGTATTTTTCTTCCTGTGTTCTCCCTAGGAGTGTCAGTGTAGAGGATCACAGGATGTGGATATGATAAGCCTAGTAAACCACCTCTATATCATCTTATTAACAATTTGAACTGGGGTGATAGCCAAGACAGCTCGTACAAGAAGAAAAAAAAAAAGGAAAAAGTGATTATCAGGCAGCCCTAGCAGATGTTTGAGAACATTTTGTTGCCGTCCCAGAGCTTGAATTGGGTTTGCCAACAATTTCTCAGAGGCTCAGGAATGCAGACTGAATCTGGACTCAGTCACCCGGACCGTGGAGACAAAGAATTCAAGTTTTTTGTCCAGTTTTTGTCTGGTTCCACCAAAAGGCAGCGTTACCTCATGGACACTGAGGAGCTGCAGACCTGTTACATGCTTTTTTCTCCCCCTGACCACCAGGTCTGCAAAGCAAATCTGTATTTACAAATACTGCCTTTTCTCTCCTGTAATCTCCACTCCCCTGCACAGATCCTGAGCTCATCTGGCAGCACACAAGATATCCCAAGAGTCACTGATGGAAAAATAAAAAGCCTCAGACTTGATTCAGTGGTGCTTTGCAACTCGAAAAATCATTTATATTGGTGAAAAGGGACTTAAAATAGACCTAAAAGGCTCCTATATCAAACTGAACTTTTTATACCCTTTCAGAATCTGATTTTTTACTAATATATGACTAGTTAAAATGCAAGGCAATGAAAAGTCTGCTCCTATATGAGATTTTTAGGCTCCAGCTGGTAGCAACAGAAGAATCCTTTAGAAGCTAAGCTGCTTCCTATTCAATATTAACTTTACACAAGGGAAGCCTGATCATGTGCTATTAAAGTCAATAGGATTTTTACCACCAACTGTAATGAGTAAACCGTCAAACTACATGCTTTCTTCTCTCCCTTCTTCTCTGCCCTGTAGGTTTCTCATAATCTTTCCTCATCTGACTTTTCCCTGATTTTCTATACTGCCACCACCTTTTTCTCTGCCAGTGCCCCACATGCAGAAATAGGGGTTGAATAGGAGCTGTTGTGCTTGTGCACTTTAAAATTGCAGCTAAAATATTTTTTTTTACTCATTCCCAGACAGAGCTGGGTAGATTGTGGAGTTCTTAGCAGAGCGCCTTTGGAGACTTGGTGTTTGTTCAAATCAAATTGAAACAGGGCATGAACACGAGTGAACTAAAAGCAATCAAAACCAATATAACACAGCTGGAGAGGCCCAGCTTGGCAAAATGCTGCATATCCTACGCTCCTGATGATTAAATGAACCATGAAGGTTTTTGGCATCTTGTTGCTTTATATTCCAAGGTCCTGATGTTGCCGAGAACTTCAGCTATGTCTAATTTTAAGCTCCTACTTATAACGGGAGGAGATCAATGGGGGTTAAGGCAAAGATTCATGCCATCCAACTATGGACACTTAACAGAATTTAAGGACAGTGGTTGTCCTCTTCCAGTGTGGTCACTGGAGAAGGACAGAGATCTCCAGGGAGTCGTGTGTTTCACTGAAACTGCTGGAAGGCTTTTATTATGATGTGTGAGAACTTGTGAAAAATGAGCACTCTGCAAGGACAAAACCAGATGATTTCAAACCACATCTCAGGGACCTTGAGCAGAACATTTCTCCCTTTACTCTGGTACAAGCCCTACAACACAAGGCATGCGCAGGCAACTACTGTATGTCAAGTACTCAGAGACCTGCATGGACATTACTGAGCAGAATCTTGATTCAACTAACCACAAACAAAGAGATGTTTTAAACCTGGTTCTTTATAATTAAGAAAAATACATGTTTTGGCATAGTAAAAGAAACACTAGAAAAAACAAGCATGACTGTGTTCTTATTTTCTTCCAGGCCGGAAGGAAATGATCTAATTAGTTTATGGACAGTGTTTGTCCCTGAAGATCACAGGCTGGACTTGGGAGAAGAAAAAACTCCATCTGAAGCTGCTCAGGTTTTCTGTGTCCTAAGTGAATTCTGGTATATATGAAATGAGTTGTGCAGAATAAAAATAATATTTAAGAAATATGCTCTCCACCCAAACTCTGCTAATGAAAGCAGTCAGCTCCAAAGAATCTAAAAACTGCTCTGTTTCCAGCTTTGTAAAAGGAGCTATATAGATGAAAAAGTAACTAGTTCCCTCATGCAATTTCACTAAGACCCTTTTCTTCTGTATCTCCAAATGCTAAGACCTACCTTCTGTCAGGTATTCTTCTCACAGGTACCCTCTTTCAGGTATTCATGGGGGAGGCAGGAGGCCTGCAACCCTTTCTGCACTTGTAAATGGCCTCCATGTGCTTGGGAAGAGCAGCCAAAGGCCACATTTTTCTAGCTGTGCTGGAAAAATCAACCTATCAGTCCAGCAAGAATGTCAGCCCAACATAAAGGACAGACTTGCACTTGGCTACTTCTACCCTTCAGAGTTCTCAATAGATCATTCAGCTATTTATCACTCAGCTATAGCATTTAAAGCCATGGATCCTCACCAGTGCTCACCAACACTTCCATCGCAGTTCCAGGAATGGAAAAACTAAGGGGGTAACAACCACTGCTCTGCATCCCACAGTCCTGAGTGTAGAAGAAGATAACAGAAGAGTTTTGAAATGCATGTAAAAAACAGATTCTTGGAGTTGTCTTTTTGATTGATCTACCTGAATATGGCCTCTTGAACACCAATGTGGTTGATGAGGATTCAAATGTCACTGTTCTGATTTCAGCTTTCTTTACTGCTTTGCAAGGATGCTCTGTCTTAACAGAGCACCCTTCTCCCATCGTTTCTGCTCTCTTGTTCTCCCTGCTCTCTTCAAAAATCATGTAACCCAAGGACTTGGTATTTGAGTGGGAGACCTGCATGATTGGGCCAGGAAGACACAGGATGTAGGGCTCATGAAAACTTTATGGAAGTCACTGAGAGTGAGATGAGGCTTCACTAAATGATACAAGCAGTGAAACTAAAGACGAGTTTTGCTTTTCCTGATGAAATTAAGCGGCTTTGACCTGTAGATGATAGAAGATTCCCTAGGCCCTTATTATTTATGTCAACATTTTTGCATCATTAGATCACAAAATACCTTGCAGATTTTTTAGTTGCTTATACTTTTCTATTTATAACATGCTCTTTCATCCTGACTTTCAAAACACTTGACAAACACATATTTAGTCTCACATTAATTCTTTGGGTATTATTATACCCAATTTAACACTGAATAAAATGATATGTTGAACTCAAGGGCATCTACTAAGTGAGCTTCACAGCTTGGATGAGACAGCAGGACTCCTGACAACTAGACTGTTATTCTAGCCACTAAACCACATTCCTTTCTTTTGCCTTATGTCTGTTGGGAATCATCCATCAAATAACTTTCCTGCATTTCCTTTTATTGCTTCCCAGGTAATGTTTATTGCTTTGAAAGTAACTAATTGCTGGTTGGGCTGCGCTCAGATGCAATTAAAAGAATATTCCCCCCCCTCTTAAAATGCAGAGCATCCCTGAGATTCCTAATCATCTGAGTTTTATAACTGTTTTATTGCTTTCCAAATATACAGTGCTCATAAAAAAGGTAATTGGGTCTTTACAATAATGCCATTTCCTAATGTTCACCAATGAGGGAAAATTATCATCATGTAGCAGAATATTATGTTTTAATTGTTTTGCTCTCTTATCTCGAGACAAAAGTTTTGAGGGCAAATGTCATATATAAATACTGAGCTATCACTCCCAAGAAAAACAGCAGGCAGGAGTGATGGTGATTGTGTTAAGCAGAGAGCACCCACAATGAAGGAAGGATTACAAAAAATATACAGACTGAGAGCTTGAAACAAGTATAGGAAAAACATGAAATAATAAGTGACTGGATTAAAGTTTTACAAGATATGGAAACTGAAAACCAATTTTTTGTCTTAGTCTTAGACTTCACAGATGGTTCTGCCCAAGACAGGCACATGAAAATTGTTTATTTTGTTCAGTCTCAGCGTAGATGAAAGTGGTTGCGGACTGGACATGGGAAGAGACACTGTGCAAGGATGGGAGGTTGGGTCAAAAGATATAATAATAATCAGAGCACTGACATTTTACAAAAAGTGGTGTTTTTGTGGTGGTCTTGTAAAATGTCGGTGCTCTGATTATTATATATTCTGATTATTAATTTCTTTGGTCTCAGATTTCAGACCCAATTGCTGTTGTTTTTCAGAGAAGCAGAAATATGACTGGGTCTGTAAGGCCTGAGGCCATTTTGGGAATATAAAGCCCTGTTTCGGCTCCCTGTGTGCAAGGCGGGCACAATAATCTCTTGCGCTGGCAAGCACAGAAATCCCCTCGGGGCAAGGATTGCTCCTCACTGTGAAATGAGCAGCACTTTGCCCAGCAGGACTTCAACTTTTCATTGAACAGCTCGAATTTGTAGCAAGGTAACAAAACGTAAACTGAGAAAGTAACAGCACTTGGGTGGATGGATTTCAAGACACGTTTGAATTTCCCCTGTTTCTGCATTTCTGAGCTGAGCACAATGCCATCCTTTCCGTCTGCAATGGTTTACAATTAAAAAGGCACTCTGCTCTCCTGCACAGAAAGCAAGCCTTGAAATGTGGCTATTTTTGGTGCTTTCCAGCCAGTGCAGCTCTCAGCCCTGTGAACTGGTAGTGTATGAAAGCAGGTGCTGCCGTTATGAAGAAGTGACCTGTCTGACACAGCTCTCCCCGGCACATTACACTGGATACTGCAGCCCTAGGGTGACGCAAAAATGAAAGAGGAACGTGGGATTAAGAGGGATGTTCAAGGTCAGCAACTCTATTCCTCAAATAGGAGAGGCAACATCTCATACAAGTCTGCTCACAGCTATATTAATACCCTTCCTAAAACCTGTTATATATGTATATATATATATATATTTGTCCAATTCGACAGCAAAGAAATTCCAGACACCATTCCCTAAACAGAAAATATCTACTTTCTTGTCTAAATTTATTTTTGGCTTATTTGAAGTCATTTGTTGTTGTGCCAACATCATCTTTTACCTTAAAGACCTCTGCTCCTCCCTAATGTTTACCTGGCTGGTATATTTAGAGGCTGCAATCACATCCGCTCCCTGCTTGCTCCCCCTGTCCTCGCTGTGAGAGATGAAACCAGATAGGCTCCACAGTAACCCTCATTTACCCTATGCCATAGTCATACAAATGGCTGCTTTTTTTGTAACTCTTTCAGTCTAAATTTTTCTTTTTTGGTCATGTTCATCAGAAAATGGGGGAAGTGGCAGGCGAAGAGAGGCTGAAGGTCAATATTGCAGTGAAGGAAATGAAAGCCTGGAGGGAGGATGTGATCTGTGCAAGTTGGCACAATAAGAAGCTGAAGCAAGAAGAGAATTTTGGTCCCCTGACTCCAGGTCCACCACTTTTAAGCACCTTTATTGCAGACATATCCTAGTCTCAGCAAAAGGTTATGAAGGTGTGAGACACCTGGATCTCAAAAACAGCATTTCACCCTGTGATCTTCTAAGTCTCATCCAATTTGCTTGTGGAATGAAAAATCTAGCAGGCAGCGGGTTTGATGGCTGTGCATATTAATATGTGCTAAAACCAGAGCTCTCATTATCGTCTCTGATGTTTGCTTTTCCCTTTCGCCACAGAGATAGTGTGAAGGTTGCAATTAAGGTCAACCACAGTCCATGTTTATCGGTTTATTCCCCGATTTTGAGTTATTGATATTGAGCTTGTCCAGGAAATCAGCTCAGTGCAATGTAAAGGCTAATCGATAGCTGGCTGTTCTTTTTGCATATTAAAAAGATAACATTACAAGGGGGGGTGGAATCAAACCTCAATGCCTTTCTACTACTAAGTGAAATCTTGACAAACTCTTGGGCAGTTGGTTTTAATTTATTTCTACATCGTCTTATTCCCTACAGTGGTCTTTAATGGTCAAAGCAGATTTCTTTCTGTTTTTCTTTTATCTTTTTTTCTCAAGATGAAAAAAAGTACACATCACAGAGATATAAAAAGTCTTCCTTGTGGATTTTCTCTGTGCATATCATTGGATTGTCTTCCTGATCATGAGATTTCAGGTACGAAATAGGCACTATGTTCCAATGGCCTTTGAGCAGTTCAGTTGTGCAACTGGATGCCCTTTCCTAAGTCTGTATCACATACGTCCTCTGTTACCTGTCCTCTGTTTAAGATTCATCTCTGTCATTATTTTTTTCAGAACAACCAGAAATTTCCCAAGATTTTGCTTTTCATGCTTCTACCTGCCAGTATTGCCTCCTTCATGCTCCTGCATTGGGTGCTATATAGTTCCTCTCCCTGTCCTGTCCTAATGTTGTTACAGGATATTGCTGTTTGCTAAGAAATGAAAAATGCTATTTAAGAGGATGCTAGTACTAGGTTGACTGCTGTTGAATTTCAGAGCCACAGGTACAAATATTCCTTTATATTACTTTCATGGTAACAGTGTCCCCAAAGGATCCCCTCGCTTCAGATGCTCAGTCCCTGGTCACTTTAGATCTCATTGCTCATCTGTTAGATGTAATAATACAATCATGCTATAGCTAAACGGTGCCTTTCGTCTGATACATTTACAGAATACAGGCAGCTGTCATAGAGAAGCAGGTGGGAAGCTGAGTGCTGGGACTCTTTTTAAAGTAATTTCAGCTGGCATATATTTAGTGAATCCATCCTCCTGGTAAGGAGGTACAGTCTGTATCATATACAAGAACACACACAACTAGTGAGAAAGGCAGTGTCAGGTACCAGGACTGGCTGGGACCAGCTGAGACCAGCTCTCTCTCTCCATTTTTCTTGGTTCAGCTCAGTCCCTGAGAGATGCCCATTGTTGCTGTTATTTTAGGACACACTTTCTCTATTTCTGTGGCAACTGAAGAAATTTGTCTACATATGTCTTTTGTGAAGCTGCCATTTTGATGTCTGGTTGGATGCAATGTCAGGGAGGACAAGAGCAGGCTAAGGCTTTGAGAAGAAGCATCCTGTTGGTCCAGAAGGACATGGTAAAGGTAGCTACTGTGATACCCATGTTACCGGTAACAGACTGCTGTGATTAAATCTATCATCTGCAAAACAGCTGTGGGTTTGGAAAGTAGATTTAAGACGCAGCAGTGGTGTCAGGGAGGGATAAGGAGACACTCTGGATGTATCCACCTTGTTCATCACAGCTGAGATTGGGGGACCCTTAAGTACTGGGCCAACCTGTGTCCACGGTACAGAGCTTTCGTCTCTCCAGATATTATCTGAGATCCTTAAGGCAAGACTAATTGGACCAGGCAATAGCTGTGGCAATTACTGTGATGAGCTACACTGATACACTAGCTTCCAGAGCTATCTCATAGCCTCTGAGTGCCACAGGTCTTACTAGCCCGGAACACCTCAAACAGCAGCTAAAGGACCCAACCTGAAGCAAGATCTGTGGTTTTCTCCAACTCTATAAGCAAGTCAGGATACCAGGAGGTGAAGTCTGATGAGCAAGAAAGGAAATTCAGTTGAAAGCATGACAATGAGTCCAGCTAAGAGAGAGTGCCTTGCTAAAGCCATACCAAGAGAGTCAATATGGTCTCCAATGACTTCTACTGTGGACTGTCATTTCCCCTTCCCACATGGGAACAGGCTTTTTTGACTAGTTTGTGATCCATCTGTAGGACATGAGGTTTGTAGAGACATGATCTGTTGTGATTTTTCAATACTTCAAGTATGACTGATTGTGATGTACAGGCCAGAGGGAAAGCACAATACAAAGTGAGAATAGTGGTGACCTTGTCACAAGCTGAATGACAAATTCATGTTTTCTAAAAACAGTATCTTCACTACAAAGCAAAGCTCAGCTGTAGACTCAGTTTTGCTTGTAAAGCTCATCTCCATTCCAAGAAAACTCACCTGATTCAAAGTTGGCAATGCAGTAAATCTGTCACATCCTGTTTAAAAGCAGGTTTTATCTTGTTTACAGGATAAAACTCAGAAGAGCGTAACTTACCACCTCACCAATTCACAGAATGGTCAAGGTAGGAAGATACCTCTGGAGATCATCTAATCCAACTCCCCTTCTTAAGCAGGGTCACCTAACACCTAACATGGTCATTGTCCAGAGTGCCACTCAAGTAATGCCCCCAGAAAGGGCAGACAAATTCTGTTACTATTTATTTAACAATTTAGGATGAAGCTGAGTTCTATGGCAGTGCTAAAAGTCAAAATATTTTCCTTCACATACATGCTCAGAGAGCCTCACATACCTGATAACCAGGGCAATGTGGGCACTGTTATTCAGGATTTATTTTGCAGTGCTGCTGCTCTTACTCCAGCTTCACTACTTCCAGTTGAAATGCAGTTTCCCAAAGCTAGCTCTTCAGTGAAGACAGATGCTAAGAGCGAAAGACCCTTCTGTTGTGTGTGTGTGGGTGACCAGCGTGACTATACATTCATAGAAACAGATGGAACAGTTTATACTACAGTACTCATGCATATTTGGTCTGTACTTGAATGAAGACTAACAGATGCAATGTGCTATTCTATTTTTTAGGAAATATATGATTAGATATGGTTAATTTACAGAGGGTAATGAGCTACATACTCTTATTAAGAAGTCATATATTTATGTACTTTTAGCAGAAACATCTTTCTCTCAAAAAGGGTGGTTCCATTTCAAGAAGTTTTTCTTTTTGGATTTGTTATATTCCTGTTCCTATTTTTCCAACACTGCATTCTGATTTGTATTACAAAACTCAAGCAGTGGGATACTGAGGACTGCCTTGTGATTCTCCAGAATTTTGCACTATACATTTAGTGAGATGTTTTTTGTATGCACACACCAAAATCAGGTTTTTTCTTGAGACCATCTCTGGGAAAACTGCATTTCATTCACACCGTGCTGGCAGCCTCTTCAGCACCTTAAACTTGACTGACCTTGATATTTCAATCATTATATAATGAGAGAGCAGGTGAAATATACTAAGGGGACACCTTATTTCAGGCTGCCATTTGCTTTGTGTTCAAAGCAACTGAAGTAGTACTTCTGTTTTCATTAACAGCTACTTTGGAATAGGTTTTGTTTTTGCTTCTGTGAAAAAGACAACTGATATGCACATATCTTTTCCCTGTATTTAATAAATCAGATTCAACACTTACCAGAGATAGAAGTGGGTTTTTTGTCAGTCTCATAAATTCAGTGGTCTGACCCCATTTTAGGTGTAAACTCTCATTTCTTGAGTGCTTCAGAGGGCATGCTGAAGTCAGTAGCGCTCAATCACTTCCCATTCACTGCAGATCTTAGTATTATTTTGGGTAGACTCAAGGGACTGGGTGTTAGACTCCTGAGCTCTCGTCCCAGTCTTGCTGGGCAAAAAGTGGACAGAGCAACCAGCATGAAGCAGATATAGTTAACCAGAGTGAAAATGCATCACAAGTCATGTCAGTTGACATGACCATGTCCATGCATCCCTCACTTACTTCCCAGGCTTGCACATCATCATTTGGCAGCAGCTTTTTCAGGTTTCCTTGTCATGACTTTTAGCAAAACATAATCATGACACTAGGACATTAATGTTTGTAACGCTGAGGATGAGAGTTTGTTTGGGGCTAACCACTGCATTAAAGTGCTGTGAGACTTTTTAATATCCATGTAGAGCAGCCAATATCAAAGGCTCCTTCACAGGAGCTACTGATGCTGTCTCAAAGCTATGTTTTCCTGTCCTGGTGGGATGAAAAGCCCTATAGATTCTACTAATCCAGTCTAGTGAAAGCACAAGTCCTTTCTGAACTCTCACCCAGGCTCAAGTGACTCTGTTCATCTTTGAGGAGGGCACCCATGCTGATGTGTTGAGGAGAAGTAACCCAGCCTTTTGGTGACAGGGTGTCTTACCAGACCTCACCTATCTCAAATAAGTCATACTGACCTACATGTTGCGTCCTTTCATCCACCTCTTAGGTAAAACTTCCAGTCATTGTACTAAAATGTGCTGAACTTGCACCATGTTTGCCAGAAAAGAAATAAAAAAGAAAAAGGAAAAAGAGAAAGAAAGAAAAAAAAAATCAAGAGCACAAGGTTTGGCTTGGCTTTTATATGAGAGATAACTTCCTTTGTAGGATTGGGAAAGGAGGAAGGAGAGTGATAAACATCATTACCAGCACGTAATTTTTCCCCTTCTGATGCAGCTCTGCAGTGAGTTTGTTATCTGCCTGCATGAGAGATCTTTTCAAGATGTTGCTAATCCCTAGGGAAGTGAGAGACTAACAGAGACATCCCAATAATAATAATGGGGAAAAGTCAGAGGGGAGAAGATGTCTCTCTTGTTCCTCTTAGCATTTGACAAAACACTTTCCTCCCCTTCCCAGTGCTACTCTCCTAAGCAGTTTGGAAGGGAAATGAGTTTGCTTGCAGATATTTTTGTTCTCTAGCTAGAGAAACAAATGTGTTCACTGAATATAGCTCTGCCAAGAAAATAAGAACATGGGCAGAACTTTGAATGGAGTCACTGAGGGGAATGAAGGAGAGAAACAGTTTGCTGACTGAATTGCTCATCAGGAAGAAATAAAGGTGAAGAAAAGGAGGTAGGAAATAAGAGTTGTTTGAGTAAAGATACTGAATGTGCAATCTGCGTGGTAGAAACTGTAAATTCTGAGAAGAAAATGGATGTGCTTGAGTTATGAAATAGATCTTTTTTTTTTTGAAGGTGTATATAATGGATGTTGTAAAAAAATCCCACCTATGAAACCCTTTATGGCCTTGCTATTTGGTAAATCACCTGGGTGTGAGGTCAAGGCTTTTATCAAGGGCCTGGCATGAGGGCTAGGGGGGCTAGCATGACCAGGAGGGCCTTGTGATGAGGACATCTCTAATATGGAGGAGAAAGAATTTGTAAGACCATTTTCATGGGTTGCAGCAAATATCCAGACACCAACAAGTACCCAGGAAGAAAACCAAGATCTTCTGTTCTCTCTCTTGCCATACAGGTTGACCTCTCCTTTGTCTGGTACGGCATCTCAGAAAGTTTATGGCATGTCATGATGAGGATAATTATTGACTGATTCCTAACTACCTAGAGGACTCTTTGTGTTTCTACACCAGCTTTCCTAACACAATGCTTGAAATCTCCCCTGCTAGAGTTCTTCCGAATTCCACACAACTCCCATCATTTCTACTTCAAAATAGTGGGAAACAGCCCCATTAACTAGTTTTTAGAGAGCATTTTTACAATTGGAAGGTATCTCAATATATTCCAGAAAACATATATAGAGTTTCTGTTTAATTTTTGCTTTCTTTCATCTTTCTCTGGAATCGTATTTATAGGCTTATCTAGACTTGGAAATGTACCAGTATAATTATTCCAGGAAAATTATTTGGAAATAATTCATTTTGAAGTAACTCTCTGTGGAATCACAGTGACCAGACAGATTTGCATGCCAGAAAAGAAAGGATGCAGAAATAATTATTTGAGAACAACCATATCAGTAAATTTCCAATTGGAGAGCAGCTCAAAGACACAGGAAGGAAGCAAACTCTATTGTGTCTCTCCTTCCTTGCAGCCCTTGTTTTACAGCTGAATAAGCAATAATGAGGCTGTAGATCTATGTCTTCTTCTTACAATCCAAAAGGCTTTAGAGAGTCTGCTGGATGAATTTCAACACTCTGTTCAAGTCCAAGGAGGAAATAAACTCTTCCAGAAATTCACTAATCTTCCTTTTTCTTCTCTGAGTCTGGCTGTAGCTCAAAGGAACCTTATGGACCATCTGTCCCTCCTATCCTCTCAACCTCCACATGCCACCATCGATAATACATCAATCTGTGAAGCAGTTCTGGGAGAGAATTTTTAGTGGTTTCTCCAGGAAAGCATCTGAGTCATTGCTCTGCAGAATCTACGTGTTCTCTGTGTGCAGGGAGGAGAAAGGGATGTCAAGATCTCCCTTGTCTTTATCATGTTTGCATCTTCTCCTGAAGAATGCAACAGTATTTGCAAGAACTTTAGGCAAAGCCAACACATGATTTAATTAAATGCAGTTCAGGAAGGACATTGGTTGATGGTGCATGGTTCATAAGACCATTTAAGGCTTGGAAAACATACAGTGAGAGACTCCAGAAGCTCAAAGTTTTTAACTTAACTAAGAGAAGATTAAGGGCTCAGTTCATCATAGTTTATAGGAACATGAATCTGCTGGTGTTGTATTCAAGAACAATAGTGCTTGGACGCCTTTGGGAATTTTTCTTGGTATCTTGCCTTTACCTTGTGTGCTTACATGGGAACAAACACAGTGTGATGCTAAGAACATAAGCCCCTGGTGTAACCAAAAGTGTTTGGAGCCTGCACTTGTTTCAAAGTCAGGATTGTGCTTCTTAAAAGTTTCCAAATAAAGCTTTGTTTAGAAGCAATAAAATACCTCCCTAGTAAAAAACACCAATCATAGATGCCTTGGGAAATTGTTGGGCATGCATTTTACAGAGAGAAGGAACCGCCGACTCATTCACTTTGAACTCTTCCATATCACAGCGCCTTTTGCTCCGCTGTCCCCGTTCCTTTTGTTTGCCTTCCAGCAAGACATCCAGTCTTGAGTTGAAAGACACCAAGGGCATCACACAGAGGTGCTGTTGAAAGGCTTGCTTACCCTGACCCCATGATCCTTTACAGCGCTCGTACCTCCGGGCTGTCATCCCAACGCATTCAATCGCTTTGCACTCCTTATCCCGTGCAGCTGGGAGACGCCACATCTGCCTCTGTTGTACTGTGTGTCTGTGTAGGCTCTGCTCGTACAGCTTTTATTTATATTCTTATTCTTCTATCCAGTTTTAATGCCCACACACTTGAAGCAACTATGATTTTATTTTTTCCTCTAAATCCACGAAAATGTTGGACAGCATCAGATGGAAATCAAATACCTACTGCATCCCTTTCATTCCCAGAAGGCTCCCACCTTTAACAATTAGGATAGAACTATCTTTTTTTATTATTATTTTTTCCCCTGTCAAAACATTACCAGTTTATTGCCAGACAAGGACTTGGCTTATCCACAAACAAGGAAGGGGTAGGACAGTACGTTCATGGCTCAACAAGGCTCTGCTTCAATTCACACAAATCCCAAAGACTATTTACTAAATAACAGGAGCAAGAACAGGCTCAATAATCTAAAATTCACCTGGGAATTAGCTTATTTGCTGTCAGTTCACATGAAGGAGATGCCTCTACGCAAGGATATGTGGCCTCCATCAAAGGGAATCATGAAAGTACCCCATTCAGACATGGAGGACCCACGGCATTTTTCTGAGTCGATCTCTACTTTTCTATTTTTCCAGTCAGAAACCTAGTACAAGGAAAAGGAAAAATAATAAAGATCTGGCATGATTTTACTGTACCTGAGGATTCTGGTACTGAAGGAAAATTAAGAACTGCCCTCTAAGATCAGTCTGAGTAAACCTGAGCCCTCTCTAGTACCCACTGAACAGACAAAAATATGTAGATGTGACTGGGGGAAGTGTAGCTTTGGGAAGGGATCAGGATGGATATGTATGTACATACATACATGCACATTTGGTGTAAACATATTTAAAATATAAATATATCAATAATGTAAATATATATATATGATCTATATTTCGTATGCATAAATGCCTATGTCATCTTTCACCCAAGTTATTGAGGCAGTGCCACGCAGAACTAGCTCAGCACTTTGCAAACACATAAATACCTGTGTCTTTAGCAAATGAACTTAGGCTTAAAGAAAGGCCTGGCTCCTTCAGAAAGATGCTTTCTGCATAACTCCATTGGGTGGCATTTCTCTAATTCCATTTCCTATTCTCTGATTTGTGGAGGTACCTGGGAGAGAAGAATCAGTGTCCCTTAAAACTCCAACCCAGGGCAGTCTGTGAACGGGAGCTGAAGGTGTCCAAGCTCCTTAAAAGCAGCACGATGCTCCCTCGATCACAAAATCCACACATTATGTAAGAGGAAAAATCATTGTCCTTAAACCAGTCACAGCAGGAGGCTTGATTTAAATTGCAACCTGGGCTTTAACTAGCCAACAGAGAATCTTGATTCAAATACTCAGTTCTAATCTTGTTTTGCATTTGTGCTTTTCAGTTAATTTCCTTTAAAACTAGTTTGATTCTCACCGATTGGTGTAATTTGGCACTTCTTTATCCTAAATCAAACAATATCCTATATCTATACATATTTATTCCAGCAATTATATAGCTTAGCATGCATTTATTCAGATTTTTTTTTAATGAAATGAAAATGGTGAACAGCAGATTTCCTATTCAGTAGATGATTGCTGGATTTTGTATGTGTGCGTGTTTTGTTTTGTTTTTCTTTTAATTGGAGTTCACGTCAAGCTGCCTTTAAATGGAAACTGGAATTCAGTTATAATTTCACCCCCTTCCTACCAAACAGACGGTAGTAAAACTACTTGAAACTACTGGAGATGCAAGAAGAGGATAAAAGTCTTGGGCTGGAAGGGAAGGGGTGCTAACAAAGACTGCGTTGGCCGGGGAGCTAAAATGAAGGAGTATTTTAAAAATGCTCAACCATGCTGTTTTTTACAGTGCCAAAGCTGACAAATAGCTTCCCTGTATTTTACCTACCTGCTGCCACTGGCTCTCAATTGACCCAAATCAGGAAGATCTGGGGACTTCTGCTGGTTTCCCTACCTTAGAACAACTTGATGGGGAAAAAAAAAACCATTTTCCACCTACAGAAGACATGATGCTGTCAGAAGCTGATTTAACACCTCTACAAACTGGTTCAAGGTGCCTATCCAATGACTTTTGCCTATTCAGTTCTTTACCTTTCCCTAAAATGTTGGCAGGTAGTGCCCAGGGGGTTGCAGACAGTGAGAATGGTTTTAAAGCCTCTAGACATTTCTTCTGCACTTAAACCAGAGTCCGGATTTGGCTGCCACAATTTCACATGTCATTTTCAAGAGTCTGTTTATTACAATTTTTAAAAAGCACATGCAATTTAAATTAAGTTAAAGCTGTTTCCTGAGTTTGCAGCATCTGAAGTTGGTTGGAGATGCTTAGTGTGAAAGAGTTTCACCCATGGACACAGCTGTGAGATGGGGGGAAGAAATAAACTGAAACAAAACCAAACAAAATAAATAAATTTTAAAAAGACACTGTTTTTTTTTTGTGGGGAGCTCGGCAAGAGCCTTTCATGCTCATTTTCAGCACGTGCCTGGGGTGTCTGTGCCCATTGCAGCACCCTGGAAGCTCTTGCAGTCTCCAGGAGAGTTTTTGGTGCCATGGCCCTTGTGATACTGTTCACTTGACACACTCTCTCCCACAGTTGTGTGACTTGCTTCTATATCATAGTGGAAGCAGCAATAATGAAATGCAGCTTTTTTTCCCCTCTCCTTCGTCCACTCAAACATGCTCAGTGCATGTTTGAGGCACTGCCTAAGCCAATATCTTAAATCCCTTTTGCACCCAGGATTCACTTAATATATTAAGGGATTAAAGGTGAGTGCATTTGCCTTGTTTGCTTTTATTTGTCTGTTTGATAAGAAAAAAATGAGAGAGGTCCAAAAAAAAATTTACATCTTCAATTCATAAGAAGGAATTAAGATGAAAAAGAAGAAGAGAAATAAAGTGACATAGTCAAGGTTAAGCACTGTTCGGGGCAGAGGCATGGATTAAATGGCTCAAATTGCAGCTCAATGCCTATATAAAAATTATAAATATCTCTTCATATGACTCAAAAAAAGTCTGGACTTACTATATGGAGATGTAGTGGTCCAAGAAAAATAGACATGAACATCTAGAGATGCCAAAGCAAGGAGGTTTTCCTTGTAGAGAAACAGCACCTTTCCCTACACATCCTGCTCCTTGCACATTGGTTCTGCCCCTGCACAGCAGGGATGGAGCAGAAAACAGGGAAGAGGCAAAGGAGAATATTCCAGTCTTTACTTACACGTGCACATCCCAAAGAAACGTGTTGGAAGCCAAGTGTTGCCATTACAAGGATCCAAGGTTTGTTTGTAACTGAACCTATCTGCATCCTCTCTATGTGTTTCACACAGAAAGAAAGCAATTTATGTCATGCAGAATAGTATTAAAAAGAGAAAAGAAAAAAAGAAAGAAAAATAGAAATTCACTTTAAGAGTATTTGTCAATTTTCCATTAATATTGTTCAGTGCAATTATTTTTTATAAAATATTCTCTCTGACAAGACAGTTTAAGTGGCCAAGGGAAGGACAAAATTAAACAGTGTCATTGAAAACAATAATAAATTCTTATGTGTTAATGTTGTTTCTACAAGCCCTCTCCACCAATATTCCAGCTAAGAGTTTATTCAGTTTGGGATTTTTTTTTCTTTTTGATTGTTAAATAGCTTCACTACCACCACCACCACCGCCATCTTTATTATTATAGTATGAAACTCACACACTAACTTATCTTGAGCTGTAATTCATTACAGCAAAATAAGATTGCAAAAAGGTTTATGTCAGTGTTCTTGCAGAGACGTTACAATGATGAAAACTATTCATCTCTTACGAACATTAAAAAATAATGGGAAGACTTATTTTGCACTAGAGATGAGCATGCCAGGGACAAGACAGACCCACCTCTGTAATGAGTGGGAGTTCCTTCTCAAACAAAATTAAAGTATTACCTCTGATCACTATTGCAACAACTGAATTCTTAGGTCCAGATTATCCCATCCAGATTAAAAAATCTAAATATGGAGCATGTGTGTTGTTGGGTGCCTCACCCTGAGGTGAGCTTGGTGCTTCCAGAGGGAGATCTGAATCCCACCCAAGACACTGACATTGTGTTTCTGGGTTTGAGTGGTTTCATAACCTCCTGGAAAGAGGTTTGTTTCACCATGGAGTATAAGTTTCCCTTGCCTTGAACTCCACCAATTTCCCATCCCATCCAGGCAATACTTTCCTGACACTCTTGTGGAGACGTATCACAGAATCACAGAATCACAGAATCTACAAGGTTGGAAGGAACCTCTAGAGATCATCTGGTCCAACCTTCCCGTTCCAGCAGGCACACCTAGAGCAAGTGGCACAGGGCAGCATCCAGGCGGGTTTTGAAGACCTCCAGAGAAGGAGACTCCACAACCTCCCTGGGCAGCCTGT
>JAUBOD010000130.1:669256-680295 GCA_032353885.1 Nothura maculosa
CACCTGCTCTAGGTGCCTGCTGGAGCAGGAAGGTTGGACCAGATGATCTCTAGAGGTCCCTTCCAACCTTGAATATTCTATGATTCTGTGATATGTTGTGGCACCTGCAGGCTATGGGTTAGGTGCATGCCATTACCACACCCTGTAGCTCCCAGAAGGAAGATGCTGTTATTATGGCATGTTATTAAGCCGTCAAGGAGGTGAGCAAAACGTATCCCCAAGGGAAGATTTCTCTGAGATACGCTGTATGCATAACTGAGTGCAGCTCCATAGCTCTGCAGTTACTTCTTTTTTTCCAGACAATGCAATGCCTGTGTCTTTGTTATGGTATTGCTGTTGTCTATCACTTCTTTAAAGGATGTGAGATCACATCTCCTGCACGTCTCAACAGGAGAAATGAAGCCCTGGCTGAAAATAGCTTCTTGTAGCAAAGCAAAAGCAAAAAAAAATAAAAAAAAAATCCTAACATGTCCAAAAAATACAGCTGCAATTCACTTGTAAATGTAAACAGGGAGGAAATGATTGACTGACAATATGCAAACAGCTCTCTTCTTACACTTCTGATTTCATACTGGTTTCTGTGCCCACCCCACAGCCAAGTTACTAATTACATCCTTCCTATTGTTTTGCCAATTTCTCCTATGGGAAATAATAGGAAGGGATGGGATTATGGAGACTGATGCACTTGACAGCAAAAACAAATAAGTGAATGAATACATAAATAAATAAATAAAATATTCAGTAGTCACACAAACAAGCCCATTCCATCCTTCTTTCCCATCTTGAACCAAGCTTCTGGGATTATTCAAGAGAAATGATGATCTGTTGCCTCCAAGAAATAAGTATCAATTAATGCTTAATTAACATTGCATGACAGATTGATTTGAATAAATATAACATTTTCAATGAATGAACTTCAATGAATGTGTAAATTGTGGACTGAAACAAGATGCCTCATGCAAGAATAGGCAGCTCCTTATTTCTACATAATGCCTCTATAGCTGTAGCACCTACGGGGCTTCAAAGGCATTACTAACCCAATGTGTTAGATCTTATAACTATATAATTGGTAAGGATCCTTATCTTAGATTTACAGTATAAAAAAGAAGATATGCTATGAGGATCCTATGACAGGTAGACTGAGTCTAAGAAGATATGGCACCTTAGGAAATTTAAAGAGTTGTATACACTGCCTAGCCCATCACTGCAGCCTCTAATTAACACATTAATTGGCCAAAAAGAAACCACTACAAAAGCTTATTCATTCAAAGTGTTTTGTTTGTAAATATCCCAAAACACATACAGGTTGCCTCATGGGGTAATAACAAGAAAATATAATTTAGATGGGAAATATGCCTGCAGGATGCAGCCTACAATAACAGCACAAAAGCAGAGAACAACAAGCAGTGCTTTCAAGCTGGGACACCTAGTGTCAGAAAGCTAATGTCATCTTTCCATGACTGAATAAAAAAAAACAGTCTGATGTTCAGCAATAAACCCCAGTTGCCATTGAGAGCTCCAGCTGAGCAGCACCTCTGAGAATCAGCCCCATTCCAGATGAATGTTGGCTGCTCCAAAGCAAAGTTGGCTGAAAAGCAAATACTCTGCTTTCCAGAGGAGGTTCTTTTTTTTTTCATTTTACTAAGACAAGAAGAAGGTAGGAGTAGGTAGGAAGAGCTAAGCAGGAAGAATCAGAAACCCAGAATAAACCAGCTACTGCAGCTGCACTGCTACCAAGCTTACTTGGCATATCTTCAATATTCTGTACTATAAAAGATTACATAGGCAAAAATACCCTTAGTTTATTATATGCTAAATACCACCTTTGGAAAGACAGACTACAGTGCCAAAGTCTCAACACTGCTGCCTCTGAAATTAATTGATTTGAGGCCATTCATTAGCCTTCTGACCTACTGTTGCTAACCATACCTCCTGGTAGCAAAAAGGTGATTACATGCATCAGTGCTGAGATAAAATGAGCAGCAAAAAATAAATAAAAAAAGAGTCAAAAAAATCAGATCATGTTGACAAGCAGGAATTCACCTTCAGGATGGGACTGTTTGGACGCATCCTGTGAACTCAACAATCACTTTACAAACAGCTTGTTGTCCTCCAAGAGTTCCAGCAATTTGAGGAGTTTTATCTCAGACATTTCCTCTCTGTCTTCTTACTCGGTTTGGTTTGCTGTTAGCTGTCACCTCACTGTGGTTATGCTTAATACGAAACACTTACTTTGAAAACTCTCAATTTTCCTGACATTTTCCTCAGCTCTCTTTCTTTTCTTTGATGCTTAATCTTTATCCTGCAGCAGAATCTTTCCCAGGGCTCAGCTTTGTGAATCCTGGTTGAACTTCAAGGTGGGAGGACAAGGGAGGGGCTACAGACACAAGATTTCAGCTAGTATCAACCCTAATACTTTCGAGGAACCCGAACTCCAGCATGTTACAGATTTCCTTTGAGTAGACATGCACTTATATCTGCACACACACACATTACATATACACATATAAATACAAGGCATATTCTGATTTCCCAGTTAATTTATAATGATTTGGCCTCCTATTATTTATGCCAGTACCTGTGAATACGGCACTGATTATCAGTTTTGCTTCCATTCTACGCCAAAAGCCAACACAACTTTGCATCAGCTCCATTCACATACCCCTTTATACTGAGGATTAGGAGTTTGACAAGTCTCCCTACCTTAACTTAGGCTGCACATACACTGGTAGGATTGCCTGTCACCCTGACCAACACTCTCATTGCGTCCATAGCTCTCCCACCTGCCTGTCACTATCTACAGTTTCTTGTTTGTTCCGTAGATTGAAAATCATTTCATGCAGGGATTGTCTGTGTGTAGAGTGCCTGGCCCATAAAGAGTGAGCCCTTGATTATGATTAGCACTCTCAAGTTGGAGAGTAATGAAAATTATCCTTATTAGATAATCATAACAAATAGAATAATAATAGATAAGTTCTAAGAAAGTAGTGAAATTCTTCATGACTCCAATCAGAGAAATCTGTGCAAAACGCATTACAATTATTGTACTTCAATTTTAAGCAAAACCTTAACATTAGTAAAACATCTCAGACAATGGGACTAATACTCACTTTTTGAATATAACTTCTTTGAAGTATCTAGGAATAATCCATCAAATACTTCCTGCAGTATACAGTTTTAGCATGGGTATATATTACTCTCAGTCTACCTGTGAAAAGAGACAAACAAAAAGAATCAATATTTAGTGCTTTTTTTCTTCTTCTTCTTAAATGTATATACTATACTAAAATAATTAAAAACAACTGATAGGTGGGCATGACACATGAAACTGTCACCTATACATATCTGATTCTTAGTTCTCGTATCTCATATCACTATCAGTATCACACTAAGGTACTCTTATTCATCACATAGAAACAGGTACATTTGTTAAATACAAATTAAGGACTTTGTACAGCAGTTCAGTTATAATTGAATGCATATCTTTGGCTAACTGTGCAAACATTCATCCTTCTGCCAAGAGAAAAATTTACTAGATCTTCTATTGCAGTTTCAAGGATTTCTTAGAAACATGGTAGTTATTCCCTTTCTGTTGTGCTGCAAGAATCTTTTTATGTCATCATACTCTAGATATTTCTTCTACTTCCATTTTCTATTTGGGTTAAAATGAAATGATTAAGATCCTATACTGACACTTTCTATTGATTCCCATCAGTAAAATTAGTGCTACCAGAATTGCTTGTGGTATTAAAGACCCTCATTTGAAAGCAACTTTGCAGACATGGCAAGTCTGTCAACCCACAGGCTGGAGGCTCAGAGAAAGTGGCTTCTTTGGAAGGAGGTTAACAGTAAGTGAATTTATACTGCAGCATCATGGCTTCTCCTCTCTTCTGTAATGCTGCATGCTCATCATTATCTTACCAGCCTCTTGTCTCATTTCTGAGCTGCTCTCTTTGCCTAAGAGTGCCATGGGCCCATGTTGGAGGAGACACCATGGTGGGCCCATGTTGGAGGAGACACCACAGTAGCCCCATTGAAAGCCACATTCCCCAGTGCCAGCATCCAGATGACCATTTCGCTAGATACACGTCTGTGTTATACACCTCTTGGTGCACTGGCCTTTGCACGTTATGCAGGTTTGCAGAAAATAAAAAGCCTGAGTGCTCTGGCAGCAGGTTATTGCAGAGGGGGGTTTTCCCATCCGTCCTTGACAGCCTGTTCCTGTGCATACGCCCCTAAACTGCATTGACCTTTTAATATTGCCAGCTGTAAATGAATTTTGAATCTACAGTAACCTTTCCACTGGGAGGGTGCAGAGGTCATGCTTAAATAGCTGCTCTACCAGCTGGCCCTTGGCTCCACAGGCCACATACTTCAGTTCCCTCCCATTAATCTGTTTTTGGAGCAACCTGCTTTATGCAGATTGTGTGCCAATATAGATTATTCCTCCCTTACACACATTTTTCAGAGCTGCAGCTCATTTTGTCATTTCCTGCCTAAGGTTTCTAATCTCTCTATTGCTGATTTACGCAATGCCTCCCAATTTGGATCATCTGTGATTTTAATTAACATGTACTCTTTCCCTGTCTTCTAGCTAATGAATGAAGATGTTTAAAGAAGACCAGATTCAAGACTGCTCCCTGATGTTCCCCACTAAAAAACTCATGTGATTCAATGCAATTTCATTTATTATCTCACTTTGTTAATGGCCCTGTGGATGGTTTTTAATCAACATCACGGGGCCCTTATCTATCTAAGCCAATCTGAATTAATTTTGTTCATCTCCTCTCTTGCTGGTGTTCGCTTCAGTGCAAAGGGAAAACAAAAGCAGAAAAGGTCGTCAGTCACCAGGATGATTTCCTGAGAGGTCTGGAGATCATTAAGAGGTGAAAATAAACTGTTCTTTCTCCCCTACTGGAGCATCAAAGCAATTTATCTCCTCTTAAAAAAATACATACATGTTTATATTTACATATCTGTATCTATATTACTGCATTAAAGCCATTTTGAAAGGCTGAACCTTAACAGATATAAAGAGATGTCAAAACAGGCTGGCAGGCATCTAGAACATGTATATGCTTCAACTAAACCACAGGATGCAAGACAAGACCTATAATGATTTCAGTTGGACTTGGTCCTTACTGATAGTTATTTGGGCCTCTCCCTGTTACCTACCGTCATGCACAGCTTTTTCCACTTCCTGATTTTTAATATGCTATTTGCATTCCTTTTGGATGAAAAGAAGGAAGCACCTTTCTACTACAGGGAAAAGGTCTAGAAAAGACATTTGTAGAACTATCTTCCACTGTTTGAGTTATTTACTTTTTGAACGGTTAATTGATATTTCTGAATCATCTCTAAATTAATCTCAGAAATTTCAAGTTTAAGCATTTTTTTAATAAATGCCAGCAGGAAAACAACATCACCACCACTTTCTACCTTCCCTTCTTCCATTGCAACTTGTGCAAAATAGCAAAATGAAAAGGGAAATGGAAAAGCAAAAAGTATTTTGGGAAGCATCAGTGATAGGGAAACTAATCATAAACTAGTAAACAATCTAAAGAAGACATGAGAGAGGTAAAGAACAATAAGAAGAGAACTTGGAAAATTCTCATTCATAAATATCTTTTATAATTTGTAAACAGATATCTAAATTAATATGCATTGTTTATTTTGTCCTTTTTCATTAATATAGCCAAAAGACATGCAGAACAAAAAGTTTTCCAATAATATTCTCCTCATATTAGGAAAGAATTACATATTCTTTTTCTCTAAACTTTTAAACAGAACCTAGTTGGAAATGAATTGCCTTTGAATTGGTAACAATAAGCATAAGAAACTAATCTAAGTCCATCACTATTGCAATTTATACTCTACACAACTTCAGTGTGATGTAATTAGCAGTGTATTGCAATAATTTATTACTGGTTAAAAAAAAGCCCTGAACAATCAGGACCTTACAAGCAAAATGGGAAAATGGGAAGCTACAAGCTAGACACATTATTCTAGTTTGTATTAATCCAGTTATTTTACGTTTACTGCATATTCATCTATCTATACAGTCTGAATGCTGCATTGAGAAGGATGGTGAATATTGAACCTTTGGTGTAGTATGAAATATGAACTCTGAGGCATAGCTGCAATAATACCTCCATTTGTGTTATTATGATTAACATTCCTCTGAATACAAAGCATCCAGCAATATTAATTATGGAAATTACAATTGTCATAAATCACTGTGCAGTGTAAAAGCAAGTTCTCCAAAAATCTTACAAAAAACTCTTTTTCCTCCCGTTTGGAGTTAATGTCAACCTCATTTTCACCAAGCTTTCCTCCTTGTGTCTGTTGACAAGACAGTAATTACGCTTTTCTCTTGATTAACACATTCTTTTCAGTAAAGTCCCAAACAGCTTTCACATGAAAGGCTGAATTCAACACAGCATCGTTCTCATTAGAGACTTAGCATTCACCCATGGTTAATTTATCACACAGATACTTCCTGTCTCATAAGAAGAACAGTGGCCTTGAAGCAAATGCTCTAGATTCAGACAGAAGCCTTTTCCACAGCAGTTGACATGGATGCCTTTTCAAATACAATGACTATCAAAATCGTTTAGAAACTGAAAATAAGATGAAAAACAGTATGCAGTTCCTCTACTAATGCACAGATTAAACTGACTGATTTAGCCTTAAAGGTTTGTGGGTTTTTTTGCTTGCTTGTCTGTTTGTTTGTTTTGTAGGCACCTAAGGCACCTCACTACACATACACCTTGGAAATTTCCCATTCCTTGAAACACTATTGTTTGCACATCTATATAAGCATATCAACATTTTATAGATCTGTTGATCAAGTCAGCATTTCTTTTCTCAACATTGTTAGCAAGATTAGCAATATTCGTTGCTTAATCATAGCAAACCACCTTGACATTTGATGCATCAGTTTTCATCTGTAGCAGACATACTATGCAATGATTTATTTTGATGTATTACATTGTACCCTACGGAGCATCCAAAAATAAAAGCGGTTTAATTATCAGTGTTGTGAAAACAAGCATTTGCAACAGGGACCACACACAAAGAAAGGATTTCTTGCCATCTGTGTTCTTTAATCCAGACTTTTGATGGTTGGATTGTTTGGGGTTTTGTTTGCTTAGGGCTTTTTTGGTTTTGGATATGCCATTTCCAAACGTATCGTGTATTCAAGCAACAGCCATGGGGGTCTAGGCAGTGCTCAGCTCTCAAAATGGACAGCAGAGATTTTCACTAGAGCTAGCCTGCTGCTTTGGTCCATCCTGGGTTAACTCACAGCAGGTGAGATGCCCCTGAATTAGCAGTGCTACCAACTGAATTGCTAATGAAAGAATGTCTGCTGTGCAAGGAAACATCCCCCCGGAGATGGTAGTAATTAGCACCATCCTCAGCACCACAAGGAATGGCCATAGGTGGATGAGCTGCCGACAGGAAGCTGTGGGAAAGAGGTCACGGCCATGCCCTTGCTCAGGTCTTACAGACTGACCAAGTGGGACTATGTTATTCATCTCTCCAAGCCTGCTGCTGCTGAGCTGGCGCTAGAGGAGCCAGCAAAGCATTTAACATATTCTCTAGTCTGTCCCATTCCTGAATAGTGCTTGAAACAGACGTTTACCATTAAGTGTGTGTTTAAGTCTCACTGAACTCAGCAGAGCTTAAATATGTGCCTCAAGTTAAGTGTTCCCTCAGAGCGTCTTGGCTGAATGGGGAAAGACGGATGAATCGGAGGCACTTACGCACCAACGGGACTAAATAAATACATACATACTTAAACTGGTCACTGTCATTCCTAATTGTTTCGGGGCTGTGCATTTCTCTCCGTCTTTTTTTCCATCACCACCATCTGCTCTGAATGATTACTAGGGATTAGCTGTGCAACACAGTAGCCAAGCGGCATGGGGCAAGAAGCCGAGACAGTGTGTACAAGAATGAGCTAAAACCCACCCTCCCAAACCAAGCCCTACTCACCAGAAAACCTCTCATTATTTTGTTCCCCCACAGAGAAAGAAAAAGCACGACTGATATATTCAGAGATTATAGGTACGTTCCAAATGGCAATAAATAAGCACAGAAAAGAGTTTCATTGGGTTCAAAAGAGTCAAAGGATTTCTTTAATATTACCTTACAATGACCTAGTCCCCCTCCATATCAAAAACCCAGCTCCGGATCTGCACATCCTTTCTTTTCACACCACTATGACACCCAATATAGAAATATTTATTGGCGTCAACCTAGGATTTCATTGCCATACACTGACAGCTTGTCATCAGCAAAACAAATTATTATAATTATTGTCACTATCATCAACCACACAATCAGCCCTTGGCTTCAAATACATGGGAATGGCAGTGCTTTGAGGACTGGCAGGAAGTCCTCAATAACCTACCCATGGCAGGTGACCAGCTTTGCCTGCAGGAACCACCATCCCCTGACACTGATTCATCTGGGAAAGAGTTAAGGGTATTCTGTAGGATTCATATTTGCCCTTCATTTGGATAAAAAAAGAAACAAGAGGACCATTAGAGAGAGGATCTAGAGACTGAGCGGTCCTGGGGGAGGAACAGCACACACAGCTAAGCCTGAAGAGCTGCTCTTTGCAGAAGCACCTCTTCTTTTGAGCCTACACGTCACTTCAATTTTGAACCTCATCAACAAGAATAGCTCCCAGAGGAGTGATGTTTTGCACATCCCAATCTGTTCCAACTGTGTTGCAGGAGCCATTTCACAGTATTTTCTCTCTGCTATTTTATTTTTTTTAGAAGAGGCTTGTTTTTAAGCAGTTGGAGGACTACATTTATAGAGCAGGTTGGAAAAGGCTACACAGTAGAGGCTTTGCAGAATTAAGATAATTTTCTCAGTGTGTAATAATTTCATGTTAAAAATTGGATTTCTCAGAAATGGTGGCAGAAGTAAAGGATGTGGAGTGTGTCCTGTTGAGGTTTTGCAGACTTTCACTCTAATGTTCATCAAAGAATTGCTGTCCTGTGCCCTTTGTGCACCGAGCTCCTCTTCCTTACCTACTTGTCACAAGACAAACAGACAGACTGTGCAAAACATTGGTTACCATATTCTATGTTTATTCTCATTTAGTTGGATGTGCTTTGGTCTTTGCAGATCTGATCTACTTTAGACTTCATTAACATCTACCTACTAGATATTAATGAAATATGAGCCTAGACTCACTCAGATGTCTAGTTTTTGATGCGTAAGGCCAATGGATGTCACTCCAAGTTATGTTTTCAAAGGGAAATCTACTGCTTTAGCCAATAACTGTAATGCTCCATTGATGAGAAAAAAAGTAGTCTATCAGTAATGACACTTTTCAAAACATCGCAATAGATCAATAAATGAAGCTGGATAAATAACTTATTATGACAAGCCAAAAAGAACCTGAGGTCTGGATATCTGTTTTTGGCCAACTGAATAAAAAGACTCAGCTTCTCCTCGAGGTAGTGGGCTTGAAGAGTAGAAAGGCTACCTGAGTTGTTCCTGCTGTGGGAATTTGGTCCATTGAACTTAGATTTCTAATTTATGTTGGCTGAGCAATTATACCAAAATGAAATAGATGTTCTCTCATCTTGAAGGTGGTCACACAGTTATCACACAGTTTAAAATTAACACCCCTATTTGAGCTGGGATTGCTTAGAGAGCCAGCTTTGCTGCACATATAAAACCTTTCTTCAGAGCCTGCCACAAAATTTGCTCTGAAATGGTCATAATCCATATAACTAAATTCAAGTATTAAAATATCTCTTTTGTACAGTGGTCTCTATAAAATAAATATTTTCCTGGTCTACTCTGAAGAATGCTTTTTTTTTAGTGGGGTTCATCTCATGACTAAAAGTCATTTCTCCTGGCCCATTTAAATTGTCTAAAAATATAATAGATAATTGTATTAAGAATATCCTTGTAGAAGGATGAATTTCTGTTTTGCAGGATCACAGTATATTGTCCAGAGCAGATGTTTCTGTAATTGCTGCTAGATTGCTTTCCTGTAACACCTTCAGGTCTTTTAGCAGCACAGACCCAACCAACAGTACAACATAATCTCACCATCAATACACTTTTTGTCAAAGCTGTTAAATGGAGGCAATAATCTTTCCATTTATCCAATGCTGATCTGTAATCCAAAGCCCTTCAAACACTTTGCAGTGAAGGTTAATTGCCACAACTGTTTTTTGCTAGGGGGTAAGCTGACATTGAGAAGTTTACAGGAGCCTATCTACTAAGCTCAAGGATGGAAAACTTGAACCCACCGAATACTGATGGCTATGGACTAAGCTAATTCAAATCACCTCACATTTCCCAGAGACTGCAAGCTGTCTTACATATCAGCTTGTGCATGCTAACTGGCCATCTTGTGGTTTATTTGTACATTTGAATTCTGGCATACGAGGGCTGCAAAATACTTGATTTGGGGAAAATTAAAACACCCTTGCAGTGGTTTTAATCCACTTTCCACAGATAAGACGTTCTTTACACATATTCCACAGAAACATCTGTGCTTACAAATGACTTATTTATTAAGAGTAGAATAAGCATAAAAATTTGCTAGGCACCAATGATTAACAAGGTGTACAAAACAAAAGCTACCAGTGTAACTGGTTTAACAAATTAATGGTACATAAAATAACTGTACAATCATCTTTTCCCATATTTTCAAAATCCGATTCTCAGGAATCAGAACACCACCCTGCTGCTGAAGAGCACCAGCAGGTAGATTGGTTTACCTAGTTCTGCATCACTGGATGGCATATTGTATCTGAAATGGATGTGTTCCTCAATTTGCAACTGATTTACTGTTTCAGATAGTTTCATCTAAAAGGAGGGTAGGGAGAACCCATTTCTGAAATTCAGTGTGTGCGCCCTTTGCTCTTGCTTTTTTGCTCTTGGGATCATGATCTTGACACTTGTAGCCCATAATGGAGTGCATTCAAGGTGGACCACCTAAGGACTTGTTCACATACCCTCTCCTGCCATAACCTTTCCATGCAGAGCAATGAGATAAC
>JAUBOD010000130.1:680395-701641 GCA_032353885.1 Nothura maculosa
AGCTGTAGCACACTAATAGCCTGTCCTGTTGGCTCTTACGCTGTAGCAAATACAAGCTCAGTGTGATTCCCTCTCAGTAAACCATGGAAAAATTACTACCTGCATGTAGAGGAAATTGTAAAAATACATCAATGGCCAAGAGATATTTAAATAGCTCTAACAAGGGCCCGTGCTACAGAGAAGCAATCAAGGTCTGCAGGGAGACCCAGGAGAAAACTCTGAAGGGCCTTTCATTTGTGGTGATAGGAAAGGTCTGTGGCCCCTGGATGCCTTTATCACTCTCCATTACCTATTCTGGGAGCCTGAGTGAATTATTTAGTGTATCTACCAAGTTCCTAGAATTAAGTGCATTAAGGACATGCACATACAGACGTATACATATGTATGAATATATACACACACATGGACATACATGTGCAAACAGTGAAATTTACTGTTATCAAAAGGACTAAAAATACCAGATGTGAGGGTTAAAAATTTAGAGCTAGACTGCCACATTTTACTACACTACAGTGACTTGGTTCAGAAGTATTCCATTTCCTCCCAGAGGGAAAATGCTTCTCCTTCTCAGCGAGAAAGAGTGGGGCAGCTGAGTCCCCTTTCCTTTTGAGTACTTAGAACAATATTAAAAGTCATTTTTTTACACTTAAGATACTGGATGAGATTCAGAGTTTTTGTTGCTGTTGTTTCTGTTTCTGAATTTCCGTCAGCATAAGAAAAAACAGGCATTTAGGCATTAGCTACATAAAATAACTCACAAAATTCATATTCAAGTGGAACAAAAAAATTCACCTTCACTTAGCTTTGCCACAAATTTCTTCTGGCATGTGAAAAAAGTCCCACCAATAGGTTCCTTCAGACCTTCCTCCTACTGGTATCCCTGTTAAACAGCAATGCACCCTGAATTGAACGCTGGGACATCAAGAAAAAACTGCTTAATTGGTGGGATGCCATAACAGACTCTGAGTTGGACTTATCATAAGTATTTTACAGCTGTGATTTCACCAGGAATATTTATACATATATATACACATATATATAACAACTGCCTCATTGCTCTCCAACCTCTGCCAAATTAATGATTTATACAAAAAATAATATTTCAGTTTTTATTGAAAAAAATTAGTTTCTTTGAAAGCAATAGCCCCCTCTCCGTTGTAACCACAGGCACAATATGTTGTACAAATAGTATTACGGTCTGACGTTGAATTATTCTCCTTTGTTTCATTATTTCATGTGTCCCAAGGAGGGCTTGAAGCTAATACTATTATCTGGAGTAAATTGATAGGGTATTTTTTTTTTCCTGAGCGATTCAAGTTCAGCAAAAGTAGAGAATCTTCATCCACTTCTCTCCCCATTGTGTATGCTGTACTTAGCACAGTTCATACGGAGCTATGGCTGAGTATTGTAAATCTGCATTTCAGTAGCTATCAACAGATCTCCATCGTCCTATGAATGGGAATGACGTTCCTTCAGACCTGTGTTTGTAAAGCAGACCTATATGCATAGGAGCAATTAGTCCCCTGCTGTGAGTTTAGACACGCTAGCTCTACTGCAGCTGCTCTGCACCGCCAGCGCTGAATTTTCCTCTGTAGTGGATCAACACATTTAAATGCTTTGATCTGCTTTATCTCAGCAGCAAGATTTGAAAGCCTCCTAGATGAACAAGCCCTTCTTGTGGGTGCAACTCCCATCTCCTCCACCATTTCAGTGCTGACCTCAAACTTCTGTACTTTACTTACTGAAGAGGCATCATCTTTTGAAATGGCTTCTCACATCCCCTCCGAAAGATTTCTTTTTTTCCCTAATGCTGAGCTTAAGTAACGGTACTTCAAACAGCAGATAAGAGACACAAAGGGGACTCGCTCTTCTACACGGGGATTCAGAATCATCTTAATCTCCGTCACGCACTTTCCGATTTTCTTTTTAATCTCCCACAGCACAGTGTGCAACCAGACACAACTGAGAAGTTGCTATTTAAGCTGCCTTATTACCCCTCTGCTATAAAAGCTTAACTAACATTGGGAATACATTAGCACAGGCTGAAGCATGGGAATGTCTAGCTCAGATGTGGCTACAGTTTGGTAGACGATGGTAAATAGGAATTAGTGACACCATTCTCTTTCTTCATGGGTCAAGACTGCATCTTTTTCTAAATTCTAAAGGAGCCAGGATTGAATGAAGAATTCAGTGATTTAAAATTACACAACAGGAATGAAGATGGGGTGACTATCAGGTTTCCAAACAGCCTAGTTCTTATTTCTCTACCCAAAACCAACTCTCTGCTCCACTGGACACTCTACGAACCCAGCACATGTGCCACTAATGAAATTATTAACCTCAGCTCCTGCCTATGCATTGGATTTACTTAAAACTAAATGAATTTACTGCCCTGGAAACTGTCATCTACTGCCATGAAGCAAGGAGCGCTACACTGCTTGTAAACCACAAGGGTGAGAAGGAAGAAACCCAGAGGCTACTGTAATTTTCTGGGTGTTAAGACCAGAATAAAGACAGGGATGCATTTATATGAAAATATATCAAACTCACTCAGATATGCAGGGTGGGACTTTTCCCTCATCTTACGGTTCTCAGGCGCTTGCAGTGACATAGAGCTCCAGCATAAACAATATAATTAGAAACTTTTTTTCCCCCAACTGATTAACTTCCTAGGCACAGTTTTAATGCTACAGACAATCAAAGCACTTTATGGAGAAACAGAAAGTACTGAGTCAAAACTGAAGTAGCGATTATTTGTGCCACTTGTTTGGGTTTGTTTGAATTTGAGTGCTCCTCCTCTGTGCAGGCTGATTTTATTACGCAGGTGGATGGAATGTGCTCAGCTCCCATTTCCAGAGGAGCCTCGCAAGCCCAGCATAAATCAGTCAACAAGTAGCCTAAACCGCACGTACAAGGAATGCTGGTGAGAGGAATTCCAAAATGAAGCATGTTTGGACAAAGAAGCGATTATGACATGGAGAGGAAAGGAGTGCAAAAACTTCATCGTGAACCAAGAAAGGTGCACGGTAGCTACGGGAGGAGGAAAATACTTATGCAGCCTCATAAATAGGGCAATTTTAATCTTTTGCGTATGATATAATAATACGTATTACAAGCAATGCTGGTTCCCAAAGAGGATTTTGGTGCTTGGAGCTCCTAATAGTCACACAGGCCAGACAGATACTGATCCCATTTACAAGGGCTCTGCCCAGGTGTACTTTTATACATGTTGACAGAGCTATGCATTGCAAGACGGAGCAGTCAAAGGATATATCAGCGTCTCGTTGACGTGTCAGGAGAAAGGAGGGGAGGACAGAACAGTTTCTTTAAATGCATGCTGGAAGCTTGACCATAAAATGCATTCCCAGTAGACCAGCACCTGTTTAGATAAAAGGTTCACTCAAAATACACAACGCAGCAGAGCTCACGCATTTATCCATATGGCACTAAAAGGAACTGCCAGCTGTGTCCAGTTGCCCAATATGTTCTCCCTCCATCTATGACATATGACACCATATGGAATCATCTATCCATTAGGAAGAGATCATTTTCAGACAGGAAGGTTTCCTGACACAATTATTAGCTGTGCAGTTCCTGACCAGGAACAGGCTGAAACAGGCAGCAAACAAAGGAGGGTTTATGTTGTCTTAAGGGGTCATGTGAAGAATTTTCTGTTTCAAAATAAATCTTTCAAGCTGGCCTTTTTTTTAAAGAGAGTGTCTTTTATCTCTCATTTTAACCTCAATCAGCTGCCTGGGTTGCTTTTCTCTCCATCCATTTTTGTGACTAGTGACCATGGCACATAAGGGCTACAGGCTTCCTATGAATTTGGGTTTGATTAGGGCCAGCAGACAGGTATGTGACTTGCTGGAAACAATCTGGTTTAGGGACAATTGCTGCAACCCCCTTTTTTAATATATAAATTAGTAGTCCCAGTACTTACACTATATGACCATATTTCCTTCCTAAGTATCCTTTTCTTTGCACATGTTGTGGACTTGGTTCTGAACCAAGGCTAAGTGCTAGGTATCAGCATAAAATCAAAAGGAAACAGTGATAAAACAGAGTCACTGTCTGAACTCAATATTATCTTTACTGAGACAGAAAATCCTATTAGGATAGTTCTTCTGCTCTCAATCTGGAGTAACTTGATTGCTCTTGATTTGCACCAATGCAGATTAGATCAGGATCTGCCCCCAGAACACTTACTAGCGATGCACATTGACGTGATCAGAAGCACAGTGTTCCCTATAATCAGCCCTGGTTTACCTCTAAAAGATATAAGGAGAGACAAGAGCCTCTGGCCTTCCAGACATTAGAGTGAATAGAGTATGCAGATTATGCACTGAGACTCTAAAAAAAAGCAACTATTTTGAAAATGATGTGTCCTCCAAATGAGTCTGAAATCAGGGAATATTTCTTCAAGTAGTAAACAGAGATACTGGATTTCTCCCCAAATCCCGCAAATTGTAGCTTGTTTAATCCAACAGAAATACATTAGAGTAAAATTTCTGAGTTAAAGGAAAACTGTGGTCCATTATATGTATTGTGTGAGCAATATCCAAAGAGGAGTCATCTACTAGGCTAAGAAGAAATCATAAGGAATAAACTCTTAGATCTAAGGAATAAGCTCCTAAATCTAATGTCAGGCGTATCTGGTACTTGTTTTACCCTGATGCTTGCTTCAGACTTTTATACTCTTTAGTCATTCTAGTGATAGTGATTCTAGATAGGCACAACTGAGACAAAGCAATTCAAAGTCCAGTCATGCAATAAACGTCCATAGGTGACATCAAACACTGGGGGAATTGTGTAAAGTGAACAGTTACTGTCTTCTACTTATGACTCATGTCCAGCCTTCCTTTTTCCCCTCTATCCTTTTCCCAGGAGCTGTCCATCAATGAAAGAAGCTCTGGAGATGGGCTAGAGGAGATTTGTGCTGGCCCGCTGACACTTGTATAGGGTGCGTTCTGGAGACAAATAACTGCTTTTAATCCCACCACTGAATAGAGTTAGGCAGTGAATTGGGAGCCAGGAAGATGCTGACAATTTTTCAAAAAGTAGTCTTTCACAACAATAGGTGAATCTCTGCAAATATCCATCTGTCTGGATATATTTCTTACAGAAAAAATAATGGTATTCCTGTGAGCTTTTGTGTAGGACCATTGATGTGAAAGCTCCCAATGTCCACACTGCCAGTTATTGGAGTGTAAGCGAGAAAAAGCCAACCAGGTATCTTTGCAGGCAGGAAGGACAGGAGTAACTCACATGACAATACTACAGTTTTATGTGCAATAAGTGGTCGTTTCAGGTGGAATCAGTATTCTCCTGACGGCCAAATCCAGAGGTCAATCACAACAGATTTGATAGGTGAGAATTCACATAATCCATTTTAGAATATTTTAGGCATTTAATGACATGTAAAACAAAGCACCTGAAGTGTGGAAACTGATTTTTTTTGTCTATTTAATGGAGAGATTTCTAGATTGGGATAACGGAGTTATACATTTACTATCAGTTATACAGTCACTATCAGCTTTGTTGATAAAATCAACAAGGAAGCGATACGAGGCAGACTTACCTAGAGAAAGAGCACCACACTGGGGCTCAGGACAGTTGGACTGGATGACTGCCATGTGTTTTCCTTCTTGGGGCATGGCCTACTCTTTCAGCCTTACTTTTCTCGGCCTCTAATTCACCTAATTAAAAACAATCAGTGTCCATCTACTAGTCATGAACAATTGTCTCATCACCTAAATCTTTTTCCCGTGACCAGAGATACTTATGTGATGACTCTGATGCTCAGATGTTTCCAAAGAATTTTACCTTTCCTGAGCTGGAATAATGAGCAGTACTTGTGTCTTGGTATCTTGGAAGGTTTCTAGTCATCCAGCACTTTGGCCTGAAGTTTACAAATCCAGCTTCCTTTGCAGGTTTATTCTTACAATGCTGTGGCAACTGCTCTCCCACTGATCATCTGCCTTTTTTGCTGTGTCTTGTAGCTCGCTGTGTTGCAGAAACTCTGCAACACAGAGTTTCAAAACACCTCATGCAAGCATCTCACCTCACAAGCAATTCAGCTCAATGCCATGCATCAACACTTAAACCCACCACTTTCCCAGCTTCAGGTCCTAGAAGTTTCCTCTTTATGTTTGTCACCAATTCCCAGCTGTCATGTCAAAACATCACTTCAGCTCCAATATATACCTCTGTTTATGACTACAATCTGAAACAAGTAGCTTCCAAAACTTACAGAGTTGATTGATCAGCACTATAATAATCATAATTGACAAGGAAGTGATAGGACAAGTTATTATGCATGGTTCTACACATCTATACGTGTGGAACAGTTCTTTAAAGCATACAGACCAATAAAATATTTCACATATCCATCAAAATTTTACAGTTCAGTTTTCTCAACAAAACATCCCAGAAATTCATCAAAGCTTAGAAGTCCTTCGTCTTACCTCACATTTTATTTCTCAGAATAGATATGATTATTTGAGTTTTTCCATCTTTCCCTGTGTTTCTACAGCTACTGCAAAGAAGTGCTATGCTATTGCTGCTAATCAAAAAGAAAATACTCTGAGAATATGGCTTATAGTAGCAGAATTTATTTTAAGCACAAAGCATTTTAAATGTACAAAGCACTAAGCCCACGCAATGCACAGAGCCGGCTACCAGTCTTCAATCATCAGGAATCCGTCCTACAAAAAAGCTGCAGGCCCAGCTGCAGTAGCTGCCAGCTCCAGAGGTGTCCTTGCAGTCACTTCAGAGCCACCACATTCAAATTATGGAGACAAAATTGATAAGACTTTATTCCACCTTCTGATTTACTGCACACAGTATTGGATAAAATTCTGCCGGAGAGTTTTTTCCTCATGTGTTCTCAAGTATTTTTGCTCAGGATCTCAAGCCAATTGGCCTGTTAGCAGAAAGTGATAGAAACTGAATCAGACTCTGTAAGTAACTGAATTCCTTCTTATTTCCATTTTAGTTACTGATCAAGATTTCCAAGTTTTTTTCAAGATAGATCAGGCTATAAGTGAATCTGTAGACTGCAGCACTAAAGTAGAAACCTGCTATTTTTGAGAAGCCCTTGGTTCATTAACTCAACAGAGTTGAAGTTACAGCCAAACAGACTTTTCAACAGATGTGGCCTAATTGGAATTACCATAGATTTGCATTAACTTCAGCAGACACACATTTACATCAAAAAGAAATTAGAATGAAAACTAGTTTGTCTCCTTCCAAAGGAAGTAAATGGAAGGAAGGAAAGCAAGAAGGAAACAGAAGAAAAAATTGAAGGAAAGAGAAGAGAGAATGGAAGGTAATAGAAAAGAAATCCATCTGGTGATCCCTCCATCTGGGATCCAGGGACCAGACCTGACTTCTTCTGTGCTACTGTTCAACAGATTTGTGATTCATTTATGTCTCTGATTCTGTTCCCATCTATTTTCTACCAAGACAGTAAGCCCTCTGGGGCAGAGTCTGTCTTACTTGCATTTACCTGTGGGCTGATGTTGCCTAAAACTATAGCAGCATTAAGTTGCTACAGCTGTGTTCAAATATAAATACTCAAAATGACAGAAAAATGTTTACACCTGCATCATTTCTTGCCTGTGTGGGAAGTGGAGTAAACTGAACAAGTAGACGGCAGCTCAGCTAAGATGCAATAATATGGCTTGTAACAATAGAGCTCTTTTAGTAGGAAATTTATACTCTCAACTGACATAGTTACGCTGCTAAAAACTCCCAGTGCCGACCCCATATGCATGCTGGAACAGAATCCCTCACAACGTTGCTACTATCCTGACTAGTAGATATTAATGCAAATAATGAATAATATAAAACAGTAATTGGACACAAGCTGCACACAGGGTAGTGTCTTGGGTAGACAATGCAAATTACCTGTGGAAATTTTTCCTACTCCCTATGTTCTTCTCCAAGTGACAAGCTCTTTGTTAACTTTTCCCTCACTCCTAGCAATGAAAATGCACATGGGCAGCAGCTAGTAACTGAAGCCTCCCAGGGGGACAGTTAATCCTCTGCTCCTTAGTCCTGTGCTTAGTTCCCTCACTCACTTTTCCTCTCCGGATCCAGTAACACGGGAGGGGAAAAGACAAGCTGGAAAGACAATGAGAGCAATAATTAACCACAAGAAGCAGAGAAACCAGCCCGGTTAAAGAGCAAAAAGCATGTCAAACAGCAAAACACTGGTGCCTAATGGTTTAAACAAGCACTACAAATGCCTCATCCAATGACACAGGAGTCTCACGATCCACAGAAATCTCTCCCTGTTAAATGATACATTAAACAACCCCAACTTTAATAAGCCACTGGAAACCCAGAGGCACAATACAAACCCCTTTTGTTTATCCCAGACCTTCTCTGCTCAGAAGTCCTCAGATAGATGAGGTGCCAGACAGATTGTCTAGAAAGGCTGAGGGTGTTAACACTCTCCATCAGCTTCACAAAACTATACCCACATGTGCTGAGGCTCCACCCAGCCTTCCCCATAGTGACCAACAGTAATGGGGAAATTAATCCTAAATAGTAGACCAATAAAAAATCGTTTAAAGAATATGTTTCTATCTTAAGATCAGGTTTATTATGTATTTACTACAGAATTGACATGTAGGGGAAGAAACTTTGGTTTGATTAAATTAGCTGGAAAACCACAGGATGCACCATAGAAGTGACTCAGTTGCCTAAAAAGAGGGTTTTCATGCTGACTGAGATATCCCGGGTTATCTCACAATCCTACAACAAGGAGTAACAGGAAAAAAAAAGACTTGAATCCATCTGTCAGGTCTGTAAGGCTTTATTTACAGACTTTAGAACTACAACCCTATCTTAGATTTGCATAATAAAGCTCTTCCCACAGACAGTAAAGAACAGATATCAAATATCTGCTCTAATATCTATTTTACACCTGTACAACTGTTAACTTGCAGGTTGGTACCAAAAGACCATCCAAGTCTACACTAACCTCATTGCAGGCTTTAGTTCTAGCTGCAGAGAAGCAGTTTCAATGGCAAGATTGAGGACTTCAAAAGCAAGACTGAGAGGAACATGTAAAGAGGATGGGACAAAGCTTCTCCCAGTGGTGGCTAGTGATAAGACGTGGGAAAATGGGTGGAAGCAGAAACACAGGCAGTTCCATCTCCATATGAGGAAGAACAACTTTACTGTGAGTGTGACAGAGCCCTGGAACAGGCTTCCCAGGGAGGTTGTGGAGTCTCCTATTGTGAAGATCTTCCAAACCCCCATGTGCCTCATGCTCTGGGTGTCCTTGCTCGAGCAGGGGGACTGGACTAGATGATCTCTAGAGGTCCCTTCCAACCTCAACCATTCTGTGACTGTTTAAGATCTATTTATAAACTTTGTTAAGAAAAGGAAATTCCAGCTACTTGTTTAATGTTTAGCTTTCAGAGGCAAGCTAACATAAGAAGAAAAGCAAAGCTAATGTGGAGTCGGTCTGACAGATTCTGCTCTGAGGTTTCTGCACCTCAAACATCAAGCGAAGCCACCTGGGAGTCACTTGACTCCCAGGCTTGATAAGATCTGTGGCAACTTCCCAAGCAGTCATAGGCTTTTTCTAAGAAAAGAGCTCAAGAGCTATCTTTAAAACTGAAGCAACCCAGAGCTCTGTTCCATTAGCTCCGCAGAACAGATAACTTCAACAGCACGTTGGCAGGGAAAGTGCATCTGACACCTTTCCCTTCCATGATGTCTCTCCAAGTAACCTCCTAGGCAAAACCGCAGATACTGATAGGACTCTAGAATAAACAAACGGGAAGGTTGGAGGGAATCTGGGGGGCGAAAAAAAAGTGCAGAATGAACCAGTTAATAATATACATTACACTCAGAAAGCTCCTTCTGTTCTACACAGTATCAAACTAGATGACTGTTAAGTGTAATGTAAAAAGGTGGTGAGTAACATATAAACGAGTGAATGAACAAGATAAAAAGTACATCCCTGCATGAAGAGTGATAGCTCTCTAGGAGTTGTCATGGAGAATTAAGTGCCAGTGGTCCAGGACAAGATTCCATATTGGCACCCAGCATCTGTATTAGGATATACAGAAAGAAAGGTTTCCTCCTCTTTCTCAGGAGGGCCCATCACTAGTTTGCTTGGGAAAGAGCACAAGAGTTTTTAACTACCTCCTTCACAATTCTTTCTTCATACTTTTCAGAATAAAGAATCCCAAACTATCTAAAACAGTAAACAATGATAATTCCTTCTTGCAAAGAACAGTGAGCAACATGGTTTTGATCATACAAGCCTTACTCAGTGTGAATTGTATCATTAGAGGAGAGAGATCAGGTGAATTAAGGATGGAATAGAAAGACATATTTTCTTTAATTTATGGAGATAATCTGTATTTACCACATCACCCAGTCTCTGGGCAAATCTCTTGTGTTTGAGGAATTGATATAATTGCTTGCACTTCCTGGTATTTTTGCCTTCTCAAGGTCTGTGTGTTTCTGCAGATCCTTAGCTGGATTTGCCAGGCCCACACAGCGCAGTGTTTTTGAGGAGGTGGAATCATGGGCAGGGAAGGGTTACAACCACAGATGTCCCACATTCACTGTGCTTCTCTAAGCCTCCGTACATACACCAACAAGCTGTGCTGCTGCTCCTCTCCATGTTAAAAAAGATAAAATCAGGTCACTTAAGAGAGGAAAAAAAGCCAAAACCCCAAACAAAGCAGAGAAAATACTGCTGCAGGAAGAACCTGTACCACTGAAGACTCTTTCTCCAGCGGGTGGAATAAAGAGGAGGAAATTAAATTCCCGAAGTCAGATCCCATCTCTTGCATTGACTCCTTCTGTAGCCCTGAGCGTGCTTTCCTGCCTTTGTTTCCCTGCCTACAAAATGAGGACACTACTTACATAATCGCTTTCAAAGTGCATAGGCAGATTAGCTGGCTATTATTTGTAATAGAAAAAATATGAAAGTGCCAAGTAGTATTATTAATAAATACCTCATTAACTTGTTATCTTCTTAACCATGATTCGGTTGTTCTCAGGAAGGTCAACCAAATTCTGTTGTTTTGCCATCTCTCCCTGAAGTGCAACTCCCTTAAATATCCCTTTGCCTCATGGACTATCTTTACCTCAGATGACTTTCACACAGCACCTACTTTTATGTGCGCTTCTCTTGGCGAGTCATGTGTCCACATTAAACAATAACAGATTGATTTGTATTTTAATAATCTGACCTTGTTTGAGCTGGACGGGCAATGGTGTTTTACATAGTGTCATGCTGCAGACACAACAGATTATAGATTCTCGTTCACACTGCTGTGAATATTGAGTGATTTCCATGAAGGCTTTGGACTTCTACCAGAGAAACAGAGATCAAAATACCTTTGAATATTTGGGGATATGTGAATAACTGAAAAGTGGCTACAGCCTTTCTCTTCAGACTTTAAACTACATGAACTAAAAGATTTTCTTGCCCTTTGAATCCATGGGTCTGGCTGAATTTATTTTCCAGCATACCCCAAACCTATGTTGTTTGTTCTAATCACATTGACCTGGATTCAGCTGGCTTCCTCCAAGCAAAATTCACTGCATTATTCAAGAAAAAATAAAAAAGCCCAGAATATCTGCCAGATATAGTGGCCCTCAGCTAAAAAAATAAAGATTTTCATCAGCATATTATTTTATTTCTTCAGCTGATTTGCTTTTGTCTCTTAAAAGCCTGTGGGACACAAAGACAGCACTAACTTTCCCCCCCCATCACAATGCTCACTGATAACATTAGCTGACCCACTTCAGCCCATGAAATGACTGAGGGCAAACTGACTCTCTTCATTTTTACAGTGGATATATATATACACACACATAAAAAGAAAACAAAACCAAAAAACACTATTTTTTTAACATTATGAAAGCTTACCACCAACCTAAGAACTTTCTAAGGAAAAAAAAACATTGCCATATGGCCAGGATAAAGATAGTGTATTGGACATTATACAAGGCAATGACCGTTAGAGGTCACCAGTTCTGAACTGAAGGTGGGAGGTTATTCTACATTGTTTTCCTTAATTTGCTCATGTTTCAGTGCAGAAGGACAAACATCATGGAAATTGCAGCTGAGCTATGCTGCAGAAGTAGAAAATGATCTCAGAGAGCAGCCAGCAAAACAGGAAAGGCTAAAATTGATCCATGTCTTTCCAATGGATTATTCTATAGGTTGCCATACTGCTTGCAGTCTCTAACATCCGTTTTGCTTCCTTAGACATCATTGCACAGAATAACTTTATCCACTCCTATTCCTGAAGTCACTGTCGGGGCTGTTCCGCTTTCTGCTGTTCCTCAGTCAAAGCTCCACTTGTCTTTCCTCATCACGTTGACCTTCCTCCTTTCTCTTTTGTGTACCAGGGTGTCTCCATCCTTGGAGACATGCAAAAGGTGCCTGGATAAGGTCCTGGACAAGTGCTCTATTTGACTTTGTCTAAGCAGAGCGTTGGACTAAGAGGATCTCCAGAGGTCTCTTCCAAAAGAACATATATATGTGAAGATATTTCTTGCATTTCACATGGATCTGCTAGAGGAACACGAGGGAGCAGCCTCATACCATTGAGGCAGGACTTAAACTCTACAAACATCATACAGCCAAAGATGAAATTTGTGAATGCAGAGATGTCTCCAGGCAAAACCTTTTTTTTTTTCCAGAAAGAAATGTTTGCTTGTGAATCCCTGAGGGCATGAATCTCAGTAGCTGCTCCTGCCTGGGTGAAGCATCATCCACTCTTTTTTTCTAATGCTAGAAGTGTGGGAGTTTAGGAGGCAGAGTTTCCTCCTTCTCGTGTCCTAAGCTACTGCTGTCATAAAACCTTACTGGAATTGGAAGTAAATGGCTGAAAATGTACGGCTTTGAGATAATCAACAAGCAGCCAGAGAGACCCTTTTCTCCCCCCTCTTTGAAGTTGAGAGGTACTTGTCTGATATGAAATGAAGAGATAAATTGGGATGAAAGGCTACTGGGTAGTTGGGGGAGCTTTGGGCTTGTTGTGAAGAGCTTTCCTCATTCAGTCATAAAATATTTTGATTCTTTGCCGCAGGGATGGTTGAGAGCTGTGAATGTGTCCCCCAAGCCTAATGAAGAGAAGCTCTCCATTTAATGCTCACTTGTAACCGCAGGCTCTGCTTCACGCTGTTGTTTACTTAGGCAAAAACAGAGAAAAGGGAAGGAATGGGAAGTGAAGGCAAGGCCTGGTGAAGTGAGGCTGGGCCATCAGTTTGATTAAAGTCGTAATCAAACTGTTATTAATATTATTAATTGATAATAGCAACTTTTTTTTCTCTCCGTCTTAGACAGTGGCAGACACCTGCAATTTAATTATCCAACAAAAGCTTATGATTGGAATGGGGAAAACACTTTTCCCATTTTGCTGCAGATGGATTCTGATTTTGAGTGACAAAGAAGGTGCATGGGGAGGATGTTTTCATGTGTCAGCAATCCTGCCTAGCAGTACAGGGCTTCAAAGATTGCACTATAAGACTGCACATACATGTCCTGTATTACAGTATTCGGCCCCTAGGAAATCATCTACTGGATGTTCAAGAGCAATCTCCAAACAATAGACAGATTTCAGGTTCAGTTCTGTTATGGCTGTACTTTCTCCATGATTCCTCTTATGTGGCCCATTGACAGGATTTTAATAATCAATCTGTAGACCATCTAGGCCAGAAAGTACTTCATAAATAACAGATTGCCAATACTGATCTGAATTAACCTACACATGCAATTGATTTGGCTTTACATAACTTTTTCTTTCCATCCTTCCCAAATGACATGAAACAGTACTTGCATTTGAGAAAAAGAGACAAGGAAACATTTCTTATTTCAGAGTCCTCCTACTACAAGAGCAGTGAGGGGGACTGAAAGAGTAAAGTTAAGCAGTTTACTAAAACTACTTTAATTGGTAAAAATAATGGTAATGATAGCTTACATCTTTGGAGTGTCTTCTATTTCAGAAGATCCTAAAAATATTTACATATTGAAATTTGTAGAGAAAAGACATACACCATTTTCAGTAATTTGGACAGCTGTGTACAAACACTTAGCACAAGTACTCTGAATTCTGCAAGAAAGACCACGTTAACATGCTCTGTAATGTGAATGGAATATAACTACTATTTCAAAATTAAATCTTTCTTATTTTAATGAACTTATGAGAGATACGTCCAGTGAAGTAACTAGGAGTCCTCAGTAGATCAAAGAACATTGTTCGTATATTGTCTGTACGTATCAATTCTTAAAAAATAGATAACTAACAAATAAAAGAAGAAAGCTAAAGAAGATGGCATAAATACTACCTTTCAATACAATGGGCTAAAGATTGATTAGTCATTTCTAAAATGAAAAAAAAATAGACTTTCATTACAAAGAATGATTTGGTTTAGAAATATGCTCTAGGTTATTCAAATATTCTTTTTCTAAATGTTAAACTCTAAAAATGTAGGTATTTTAACTGACCTCAAATACATTTGCTTCCTAAATACTCCTTTTTTTTTAAAATGTATTTACTTTAAGTCTAATTGACAGAGTATTTCTGCCCTGGAGTTTTGGAATATTGGTTGAACCCCAAATTTATTTGTAATATAGCTGTACTACTTTGTTCCTTCTCACTTCGGTGCAGGAGAGCTGGATGTCTGAGCAGAGCCGATGTCCTTCAACACTTCTGGGTAAGCACATATGGCACAAAATGTTGATTATCTACCACTTTCACTAAATAAAGGGCCAGGAGTGAAGGAAATTGTGGCCTAGAGGTGAACACATGCCAGTGCATCATGGCTTCTTCAGGACTAACGTAATCTGAGGCGTAAGTTTACTTGTGTAGACAAGATCATAGAGACAGAGATGTCGTGTCCAAACAAGACATCTTCCAAGAAAGAGTTCCCTGAGTGTGCAGTTCTTGGGGTCTTTCCTTCCCAGTATCACTTTTTCTTTCTTTTTTTTCTTCTTTTCCTTTTTTTAAGCGCATATCCTAAAGAAGCTGTGCGACTGACCTACTTTTTTAAAATGCACCATAGAAATTCCTGGTACTCTGAATGGCCTCAGTGATGAATTTATATCGCAAGGGTTTGTCCAGCGGGTGACCGACCAAAGCTAACATTTAAAATGTTGTGTGCAAAATAAAAAATAAAAATAAAAGATAGATTTTGGCAGGCCCATGAATAATACACAGCAAGGGGATGAATTATGTCAAAACATGAACCAAGTGATTCTTTTTAACCATGCAAATCTTCTGTAGCAAGCCTAAAACCTCAACTGTAAAGCTCTTTTTTTTCCTGCAATATTAAAGAGAAGAACTTCCCTTCACTGCAGAGTGATAAAGAGGCACTAAGCCCTGCTCTGTCGTTAGTCACAAGTCATTTTAATGTGGGTCTGCAACACCGTGAAAGATGACCTGCAAAAGGCAAGTGGCAGGCTATAATTCTGTGCCTGGGAAGGTAACGCCAGGATCTACTAGCTGATAATTGACTTTCCTGTTACACACTTATCATCTGTAACACTTTCCGACCCTCCGTGGCTCCTTGCTAGTGTGTGTTAATCCTCATGGTCAGGATGGAGGAATCAGCAGTCCAGGTTGTGGGAATGATGATCCCATCTTGCTTGAGAATGGCAGATGTGTAGCTACAACCCCAACTGCAGAGACATGTAGAGACATGAAGCAAACAAATAATTGCTGCTAATTTTTGTTCTTATATATATGGGAGTACTGCCCAGCCTCAAAAACTAATTGGGCCTGTTGCAGAAATAGAGTATACAATGTTATCTCTGCCCTGAAGAATTTATAATCCAACGTCAGGCAAAGGGCTGGACGAGTTTTGGGAAATGCCACTACATTTGCACCGTATGCAGCCAGGGAACGGTGGCACTGTAGCCAGAGAGAGGCTCTGGTTGGACCAGATGATCTCTAGAGGTCCCTTCCCACCTTGAAGATTCTGTGATTCTGTGAACACAGTTTGCAGGCAGCTCCTCTACAGCTGAAGAGGTTTTCACAGGGAAGGAGCTACACCAGAGTAGGCTGAGGATGCACAAGTGTTTCTATATTGCTTTCCACTAGCCCCAAGGCAGAACTGGTTTGGGAACATGAGCCCTGTCCTTGCTCAGTTGAAGAACTGCACGCATAGGTAAAGCCTTGATTTCCTGGTGCCTCAGTGAAGCTTCTCTCTCACACGTAATCTCTGATTCCCACTTGACACTTTAATCCTCATAATGTGCTGGAATGTATATTTTCAATGCGGAGTTGAAAGTTAGGATGATATCTGGCTTTCAGTAGAGTTGCTCCAGCCAGACCTAGCAGGTAATTTGGTTCTGGTTTGTTATATAAATTTGATACATCTTCCCCTCCTGAGGAAATGAGTTGTTTTCTTTTGCGAGGAAGAGGGGGAGTGGACACAGATAAGGAAAAAGGTTCGGCAACATCTACACCGAAATGTTGAAAATCTGTTATATGTATACACTATTTTTTGCACACTTCTTTCTTTGTTTTCCTTAAAATAAGTGATGTACTAGCACTGAATTTTATCCAGAAGCTTATCTGGGATGTTGAATATGTATTGAATCTCCAAAATATATATTTCAGTATTTCAATTTGCTATTACTTAACTGAATTTCAACAAAGAAATCTGATAGATATAGAAAACAAAAAAACCCACCTCCAGCTAGTTTCAGTTCTGAACTAGACCATGACATTTTAAATATCTTCTATACTCCAGCGCAAATAAGTCTACGGAATAGCTCACTTTTAGGTCATATATTTGAGCATCTGAATATAGTTTAAAAGCATTGGATGTGAAAGGCTATTTATAGGAAAGGGGAAAAAAATGTAAAATATCTGCAAGCGGATTGTGTTCTGTTGTCAGCCAACGCAGAGCTGCAATTGGCTTGAAGCCCTCCTTTATTATATTATATCACATCCATCCCCGTAGGGATTCAAAGCTTTAGGTATTCCTAAATGCTTGTGAGAAATAGCAGCTGTATGAGGTCACGATACCAAACTGAAAAACATCCTTTCACTTTGAATGCAAGGATCAATATTGATCCTCACTGCCATGTGGTAGCAGATTTCAAGGTCAGTCTCCCACCAGTAATGTGGACTCAGGACACGTGTTGCAGTATGTGCATTTTCTCTTTTTTTTCTGGAGAAAAATATATATCGACTTTATCTTGGCAATTCCCTTTCCTACCCCCAAGACAGTCTCAAAACTCAACCACTTTCTCTTTTCAGCTTTGCCCTCCCAACAGTGTCCGGGTCCTTCTTTCCTTGTGTTCCTCTTTCTCAAGCCTTTCTCTTTTAAACTCAGAAATTCCCTAATCCAAAATATCTTCCTTAGTAGCATTTGTGCCACAACTATTCAAGTCTTTGAAATTTGGATTGAACCCACCAGTGGGAAACATTGCTTCTCATTACTGCAGTCGAAATTATGAAAATAACTTTCTACCTGCAAAATTCAGAAAAGGGGCATATTTATATGTATATATACATATAAGAGAGAAATCAATTTATAAATATACAAATAAGAGAGATCAAAATTCAGAGAAGAGGCATATTTAGATTGTATATGTCTATTTTTTTCAGCCTTTTGTTGTTGTTGTTTTCTTACTTGAATTTTTGAAGATAATTCCCTCTATAAGCCATGAAGAGAAGCAGTCACAAAATCTGATTAGATTTCCTTATGAAGTCTAAAGCTGACTGAGAAAAGTGGGCTTCCAGATTTTTTTTTAATCCTGCTTATCTGTTTCAAAAAAAATCACAAGAAGTTCATATTACAGTTATGTAAAACAACTCTTTAAAACACTATCAGCTTAATTTGTGTTTTCACTTTTTGTAATGAAGATCTGTTCATTTGCTTAGAAAAAAAATAACTTATTCCTTTAGACACTATATCACATGTTGTAGGAAAACATGATTTGCCTGTTTTGAGTTATCTTCTATCTCCCAGGGCTATTCATGAGGAAAGGTCTGTTCTGTTTAAGGGGAACCAAACTGTGACAATCATTTCATTCTGGAACAAAATTCTGCCTAGTGCTTTTGAAGATCTGGTGCCCTGAATCCCGACACGTCTGAAGGATGCTTCAGGACACATGGTTAAAAAAGCCTCTTTCCTTTTAACTGGGCTTTTTATTAAACAGGCATATTGAGCAGGAAGTTGCAATGGCAAGGAAAGGCATGAAAACTATGTATGTCCTTACTATCCTCTGCTCGATTCTGTCATGGATTTTTAATATACTTACATTCACATGTACAAGTTGAAGTACTTTATACATAAGCTTTATGTGTTAGATTGTATAAATAACTATTGTCTGTATACACCCACAGAAATATATATATATAAATTACATGTTGGTAAGTTGTGATTGTTACATTATAAAACTATAATTCCAAGACCTGTAGCAAAGATTTAGTTACATCAGTTCATATTGCTTTTGCCACTAGCTTAAAAAAAAAAAAGAAAAATCAGCTAGTGCTAAACTACATTGACAAAATCCCTTGCCTGTGTAGAAAATGTGTCTCCATGAAAGAGATTTGTAGGTAGGGACACACTAACAAATCTATCCTTATGTGTACCATACCTATGTCCAAAAATAATAAAAAGTAACCCTCGTAGATCGCACTAAATCATAAATCAATAGCATACACAACTGTGTTCGCTTTTCCTACCACATGAGGAGCAGATGGAGAAAACTCAGTCCCAATTCCCTTTTTCTTTAGTGGTCACTCAAATTTGGGCACTAGCATTGTCCACTGCAGTCCAACAGCACTATGTGGTAAAAAAATTGGTCTTCACCCATAGGAGAAGTGATAAACTCAAGGAGAGGCCTTTCAAGATCTTTGAAAATGTAGCAAAACAATCTGCAGGTGAGAAATACTACAATTTAGGAGGAACACTTCCCTATTTTTTTTCTTGACCAGTTTGTTTTTAGCTAACAAGAGGTCAAGATCATTAGGAGAATCCTGTAAGCTTCTGAGTAAGTCTCTCCAGCTAGTCCTGAAGAGGACACTTCCGTGGCATTCATGGGACTCTAAGTCATGTATTGTCTCAGTGCTCAGAGGCAGGGGAGTTCTGCAATCTGCACAAAAGAGCAAAGCAAAAGTAGCTTGGCCAAGTTGAGCCTTAGAAATAGAACATTAAAATAGATGTCCTGTCGCCCACAGAATTCACATGTCTTTGAAGCATCTGCCTGAGCCAAAGAGCACAAGGTTAGAAAGCACATCCTAGTTTCCAGTTAAAAGTCTGAGCATGGACAGTATGCACCACTTCTATTCAACCTCAGAGCCTTTGACAGAGGGATAAAAGAGTAAAAGGAGGTCAAAGACACAGCCAAACTCTGCACTTTCGCTGGCAATTTTGCATAAAGAACAGATCACCAGACAGTGAGTCATCAAACTTCTCATTAATCCTGAAATTAATTTCCACTTTGGGTTCATCTTCTGGCTTAATCCTGACACAACCGAACATATTTCTATGTTCCAGGAAGGCCACTACGAGGAAAGACCATCTACCACTTACCTAGAGGAAAGAACCTCTGCAAATCCTCAGAGTTTATCATTCCCTGATGGTTTGGCGCTACAAGGCTACATAAACAGAGGCCATCCTTCATAAGAAACACGTAGAGGAAACAAAGTCAGAGATTGGTGAATGGATTTATCTAGGATGCCAGCAGTGATGAACAGACCACCTAAAGCTTCCCATTTTCCCACGAGTGAGAACTCTGGTAACCTGTGGGGCTAATGTTCCTTTTGCACTAAAAACCATGCAGATACACTACTGGAAGAACAGGGAGCAAAGAGCCTTGGACTCACTTAAGAGGTGCTCATCCTCCAACCATGTCCAGGCAGTCTGGCCATATCTGAGATGACCTTGGTGGTCCCTCGCTCTGCATCCTCCCACCAGCCCCCTAGCCTGGTGCCCTCTGCCACAAAGCCCATTCTGCACCACTTCCATCCTTCATAAAACAGAATTCACTCTCCTCTTTGGTATTTTATTTTGATGTTCCAGGCATAAAAAAGAAGCAAATGGTTCCCTCAAGCCATTTCCTCTCTATGAAACTGTGAAATAGGTTTGCAATTTTGGAGCAGTTTAAAATGCATTGTTATATCGAGAAAGAAAAGAGAAGGAGTGGGGAAAAGCTCTCTTCTAACTTTGAGCACTGAGTGCTATAGGAAAAAAAGATTGAAATTCTTCAAATAGGGATTTCATAGCTTCTGCAGTTATCAAGGTGATAGCTCTCTATTTGCATACTGCCATCTATATGAAAGAAATGAGATTCAACAGTTTTATTATAATTATGTAGCTCATTTTTTAGTATTAATAAGCCTATTGTTATCATCATTGCCTCCACGTTTCTGTCGTATAAGCGGAAATACAGGAATTTATTTTGAAGGCACATACTAAAAAAAAACTCCTTTCTGAAGACTCTTCTTGGTTTGTTGCTCAGCACTGAGTTGGTTTGCTGGAGATTATCACTAAGGCCGATATTTGATGATTGGGTTTTTCAATACTCCTTGGAATGCTAAGTTCTGCTCAGGATGTACAGTGCTTCATATATGCATATTTTTGAAGATGGTATCAGTGCTGTTTTCTGTGAGACTTCAGGCAGTTCCTAGGGCAGATGCTCTATTAAAATGGAGCATCCTTCATTGAGCCACAGAAGGTGACTGGTAATTACAGTGAAAATGCTGCTCTCTTGCCTATGCAGCAGCGTGCTTATCAGGTGCCCTCTTGTCGCTCCTCTTGTGCATCCTGAGCTCAGATCCCACACCAAACTTCCATCAAGATATATTCCACTTGGGGAAGCAAAAGGCAATAGCTGGGGGAGCCTTAGGAGTGTGGATCGGAAAGCTGAGTATAGCCTGATAGACATGGCATGCAAACACAAAATATACAAGAGAAGAAAATCAACGACTTGGGAGGCAGCTACAATATATATGTACATATAAAGCTGTTGGTTGTGTGCTAGTACAGATGGACAAAGAAGCCCAGGCTCAAAGTCGAAATGTTTCAATATCTGTGATTCACCAGGACAGATCCTTGTGGGGAAAAAAATAAAAGTTTTTTCTCCTAGAGTATACAAATGTAAAGAAAGCTGTGGCATAGCTTAGGATACAACCTTTAGGAAACATGTAGTTGTGGTTTTTTGTTTTGTATTTTTGAGTAGGGAAAACAGAAGCACACTCTTTCAAAGCAGATATTAAAAGGGAGCATTGTAGAGAA
>JAUBOD010000130.1:701741-711825 GCA_032353885.1 Nothura maculosa
TTGTTTTGTATTTTTGAGTAGGGAAAACAGAAGCACACTCTTTCAAAGCAGATATTAAAAGGGAGCATTGTAGAGAAGGTCACAGTCATAAAAGAAGAGGTTTATCTAAGCTAAATCTCTGCATGTCAATCATTTCACCTTCTGAAATACCAGCAGTTTCTATGTGTCCTCCCTGTCGCAGCTCATCTCTTATGGGCACAGTGATAGAAGTGGGTCTTTGGGGAGAGGCTGGGAAGCGGCAGCTTTTGAGAGGTACAGGGGCAGGACCGTTGAACTCAGGTGGTTTGATCACCAGGTGGTATAAGAAAGGAGCTACAAAAGCCACAAAAGACAGGTGAAAGAAAAAAGATTTTTTTATAGCCAAACAACAGGAAAGAGCAATCTCTTCATTAGCATTTTCTAAGGGGATACAAGATGTATGCATTTGATATGCCATGATATCTCCTGCTGTAATCAGGAGGGGAGATACTGAAACTTTGCAGACACTTTCTTGAAGTCTCAAGCCCACAAGAAGCTAATTCTGAGCATATGACCACAATAAACTGTTATTAGAATTTCGCTTGTCTGCCTTTGGATGCTCTAAATTCCCTTGATGTTCTGAAACTTGGCAAAGAATTGTAACTGCATGCTCTAACCCTCTTCATGGGACATAAGCCCTGATCTTTAAAACACTAAACGACAGATACATTTTTGAAGAACCACTATATGGGAATTATTAGGCATGTGATTCACTTGTACTGCTTTTTATGACAACCACAAGATCAAAACTCTGCATGATGCTTTGAAAAATTTACCACTGGGATTTAATCCCTCCATGAAAACAGTTCTAGCTCATTCTTCACCTACCACAGAAAAGACCTCAAGTCTAGATTTATCACCTCCTGCAGTTCTTGTCAGCTTGCATTATCCTGAAAGAATACAAAAAACTTAAAGATATACCCTCTACTAAGGAGTCCATAGTCTCCCAATGTGGGAAGCATTGAGCATCATAACAGCCAAACCAAACAATTACTTAGGGGTTCCTATAAAGTCTGTTGAACATGTTCCATAGCTCTAAGAAGAAAACACAAATGCAAATGTATATCACCTCTAGGAAAGATAACTTCTTCTAGGTGTCCAAATACACTAAATCAATCAATTTATTTACATTTGGGCAGAGTCCACAAGCTTTTGCCATCTACAGAACTGCTAGAGAGAAGAGAGAGCTGACTGATCTTTCTATCCAATGTTCCCAAGGCAATTTAGAAAACAGAACATAGTTTAACAAAAATTAACTCAACAGAAGCAACATGAACAAGGTAACAAAAAAGAGATTCAAGTTTTGACCAGTGCCAAGGAAGCTTCATGCTCACAATCTTCTAGGTTCATGTTTTGGGAATTATGTACTCATCATTATCTGCAGACACTGAAATGCAAGCTCTCACCCAACATAATATCCACTATGCATGTTAGCTAAATGTTCTGGAAGACTTAGTCAAAAGGAACTAAATCCTCAGAAACTGAGTTACAAGATACGCAGGAAGAAACCAGTCCTACACAATTTCTTACTCTTTCAGGAAAGAGTAGGTAAGTATTCTGAATTATGGAAGAAACTGTACACAATAGGCTAAGGAAGATCCATGTCATATTTCTCAGACACATTTAAGACAACATATTCCTTCCAGCATCAAGAAAGAAAGATAAATGAATGTTGGTGAAGTTCTTAATAAGCATTTCCTGTTTCCATGCCAACTTTGAAGATGTGATTCTATTCCATAGGATGGACTTGTATCAAAAAGAAATGTATATGATGTGGGGCAAAATATATGATAGCAGTAGAGTTTAAAAAATATGAGTCAACAAAATGTATGAATTTAAAAATAAGAGTCAGCAGAAATATATATAATATATATATTAACTCTCTCTCTCTCTATATATATATATATAATTACTTAAGCTTGTAGGATAGTGAAGATAATTAACAACTTGCAAGAAGTTCCAATGGAGTTGCCAACAATGGCAAATTTTAAAGAAGTAATGGATGAAAGATGACCACAAAAATGCATATACATTGCAGAACGAAAAGGAAGCAGCTCAGAGGAGAGCTGCTAACAAAGCAGATGTCAGTGGTATTATTCTGGCTTTCTTAACTAATAATCATTGTACAATAAAATAATCCTCTAGCTTGAGCAAGCTTATGAGGCATTCATTTTTTGATAGACCTGGAGACATTCTATGTTTTTGTTCTTTCCCATCCCTGACTTAGATTGAGGGCTCTTCTATGTCACATCTCAGATGTGCTCTCATGTGGAGTGAGCTGTCCAGACATGGCCACAACTTCACTGCAACCAATCTGTAACACTTTTTTTTCCCCTTTTTTCCTGATTCCTATTCTCATCGTAGTCTCCCAACAACTTTCCCTTCGTTAGTTAAGGCAGCAAATGAGATGATTATACTATCTGCTACTGTTGAGATGCTCAAAGTGGTACCCATGGTATCAGCATGGTTCACCACTATCCTTGATTTTTGCTAACTTAAACCTTTCAAAATCACTCATCAACACAGACCAATCTACTACTAATCTCTGACAAATCCTTGGTTAATCCTTGCTCATTTGTGAACAGTTCCTATTGAAGCTGATGACTCAGAACTGACATTAACTTAGGTCCTCAATACACAGGTAGTTTTAGAATAGGTAGTTAAAACTGATTTGATCCCTTGATATGCTAGGTTGACTGTTATCTTCCAGAGCATAAATGAAACGGGGATGCAGATTGGGTGCATACTGTATAAGACATTGCTGTCTTATAGGCACCACAAAAAGGCACAGTAGTGCCTTGAAAAAATGTCATATATTATCAAGCTGCTACATCTGTTCTGTGAGATGTGCATGTCCAGCAAAAGATTCAATATTTTTTTAATGATAAACACAGTCCTTGTATATACTATATTTTTTTCTAGAGCGCAATAGGAATTCTATGAGAACTTCTAATCTACCAAATTTAATTTCCTTTTCAATGGTGCTGTCCTCCTTTTTCCTCTTGTGCTTTACAAAATACTTTTTGGATACATAATTCTAGAGTTGATCCTCTTCCGTTTTCTTTCAAATTTTAATTATTTTTATTGTTATTTGTTAATATTTGTATTATGGTAACAACTAGGAAAAGCAATCCAAGATCAAGATTTTTCCTGTATATACTGGGAAGACAAATATTTTTAAAAAAATATACAAGCAGAATATTCTGTCCGCCTTAGAGAAAGGATTAAACAAATACAGGAAGAAGAAAGATGAAAGTGAGGGAATGAGACCATAAGCTGATAAAATTATCTGCCACGATTAATTTCAATTTACTTTTCAGTATATCAATGCGAAAATATGTCAGAAACTCTCATAAAATCAGTCTCTGTGCTCTGATAGTTGTCACATTGCTACATTCATGAGTGCATTTAGCGCTTTATGCCTGAGACGTCAGAAGTCTGAGTTAAAGTGCAAGGTAAGGGACAGCTCGAGTTTCTTTTGCTTTGGAGTTAATATTTCTGTAACATGGAAATTGCATCAGTGTGCCTAAAGGCTGCAATCAGTTCTTTTATATATGAAGAAAGTGCAATGATTAAGTGATTTAGCCAGGGTCACACAGGGAACCTAGTGGTGAAAATAGAATCCAAATGTGTTACCCTCAAGCTTGTACTTTAAATTACAAGATTCCCTTTCTTTAAAAAATACTGGAGAAAACGTGGAAACAGCCACCAGGGAATTATTGTAAACAATTAAAACTCAACCATGCTTGCCAAAGCAATTGACACTCCATGTTTTGCAATGCATAGGGAGTCTTTTAGGCATATGTGCTCACTTGCTAACTTGCTGAATTTATAGGATGCGAATAGTGATTCAGTCAGTGTAACATACTGTCTTTTTTTTGTTTTGCTTCAAAAAACCATCCTCAGCACTGGTGAAATAATTATATTCGACTGAGCATATACTCCTACAGTATGGGTAGGTGTTACCTTCATGTTACAGATGGGAAAACTGAGGCATGAGAAAGGTAAGTGTTGATCCACGTTTAAGAAAGTAATAGTGATATTCAAAAATATAAATAAAACTCACTTAACTCCTTTCCTGTGTTTTGTTCCCTAGACCATATGCAAGTATTACGCATGTCTGGTATATCTGGCAAAAAAAATCCTAAATACAGGGAGTAATAATGTTACTTTGGTCCAGATTAAAAGTTTAACATTGCTTTATTGCAAGTTATTTATTTATTGAAAGTTTTATTTATTAAAATAGTAGTTAGCATAATTTCTATAGCAACCTCATTACATTTCCATAAAGTAGTTCATACTCTGGGACTTTTTCAAGCATCTTCTAAAATTCCACATAAGAGCTATAACTCTCTAGCATATCCAAAAAAGATTTTATTAAAAGCTACAAAAATACAATCACAGAAACCAAGAAATGCCCTATTAAACTCTGTAGGCATTTCTCACTTGTGATGGACTGCCAAAACTCAGAAGACGTCTTTCCTAAAATCTCCCAATTTAAAAAAAAAAAAAAAAAGTGGTATATATGTTCCTGATAAATTAACATGAAAATTACAGAAGCCCTTCTCTGTCCTTCCACATGCCGACAGATACATTTCATGGAAATGGCACCTTGTTCTTGCCTCCTTTTTTTTAACAATGATCACTCTTGACACAAGCTTCTAAAGTGGGGGAAAAGTGGCCAAGGCTACAGGCAAAATCACAGCTCTTGAACTTCATGCTTGTCAATAGCTGTTTTAGTTTGTGTTGCCATCCTAATGTGCCTTATAAATATTCCCCTGGACTCCACATACCACCACGCTGCCGTTGTCTTATTCATCAATAGAGCCAAAACAAAAGCAGATGCTGTCAGTTAAGGTCAAGACGTGTTTCTTGCAGCTCTCGGGAGCAACAAGACCTCAGCAGGAACACATAACAAGAGTAAATTTGCTGTATTCTTTTAATAACCAACTTTAGGGGTTCAGAGACCTCCTGCGAAGACCCTACTAGTTAACCTTAACATATTTACCCTTCACACTGTCCTCTCCACTCACCCAATCATACTTGCTCTTTTTTTATATATAATTTTTTCTCCTGAAGTGTTTTCAGTACTTGGCAACTATGCAGCTCTACTGTCTGCAGGCCATGCTATGTGGGGTGGCATCTAAACAGATCAGAAATGACAGCCCAGTCTTTGTCCCAAATGAATGAAAAATGCAGCAAAAAAAAGTGGCGTGTGAAAGGTTTGAGGAAGGAAGGTTTCTTTTTATCTACAGGATAGACATTGCATGCAGGTGCTGTCATCTCTAGCTTTACCCTTATGGCAGTGTTCTTCCATTTAAATATCCGTCAGTAGAGAAGTAGAGACATTTCCAAAGGTGCTTAGACAATTTAGCAGACTAGTTCTTAAGTGTTTGCCTTTTTTTTTTCTTTTCCCCACAAATTTTGTCCTAAAGCATCACACACTCTTGAGAGCAGATTTAAAAACAAACTTCACTTCCATTAAACCTCAAAATGCATGCCAGTCCATAGCAACAAATGCAGGACACAACTCCCACCACTCTTTATCTCCTTTGACGTGGGAGCAATTCTGAAATACTTGTTTCAGTTACGGGCACTGAACATGTCAAAACACAGCCCCAAGAAAGAGCCTTTTTTTCACACAGTCCTTGGCCCTTGTTCTAAGGCTACCGATGAAGCGTATGTCTGAAAAGTGGAGATATTTTTTAATGGGGAAATTCTGCTATAGTGCATTGTTACCTGTCTTTCAATATGCTACAGCAGCTGTAAATAAGCTTTTTGCCAATCATTTCACATAATACTGTGGGTTTGTACTCATAAGAGTAGTGCCTGCAACACAGTTTGATGCCTTCTCACTCACAGCACGGTGAACCTACTAATGGCCCTCTAATCCATATATACCTAACACAGAGGTTTGACCTTATTTTAATACTTGTCCTCTTCTGAAAGGGACATGATATGTTAGATGACTAAGACAGCTGCCTGCACAGCCAAAGACACTATGGTGGTCTGGAGAAAAGTAAAAGTTATAGGGCAGAAATAAAATGCAGCCTTCATTTCTCATGCAATCCTCGTTTGACAAGATCTGTTATTTTTCATGGGCATTCAGATTAAAAAGATGGGTGGTGCATGACGGACAGTGGGCAGACTTAGGGCAGCAACAGGCGCAGCGGACCTCTGATACCATCGCTTGGTTGTCTCCACATAAATAACAAATGTAACATGCCATTCATTCTTATCTACAAACAAATCCTTGTCCATTTTTGTTTCATGAAAGATAATAAATTCGTGTCCATGTTCTACCGTGCCACGTAGTTAAACCTATCGCTCTTACAGATTCCTAAAAATCTGCATATCTGTTTGTAAGCCCAGTGCCTATGGTTAATATGAAATACTAAGACATCTACCAAAGCCATATCTTCAGTGGAGAGCACACAACACACTGAGAATGAGGGAAATAGCAATACTGAGAAAAATAGTAAGACACAGCATCATTCCAAAGCCTATTCATGTAGATGTGCTTGTCTCCAAGGATGCTTGCAAAGATCAAACCTAGAGAGATGCACCATGATCCAGAAGGCAAAATAGAGTCAAAATGTATGTTTGATTTAGTATGAAAGGGGAGAAGGGAGAAGAATTTGAATCTTTGCATTGGCTCATTAAACTGTCTTTGTTTAAAGTTGATTCTGTTCAACCAAGAGACTTGCCAGTTCAGCTAAGCCGATAACTTCAGAGCCAAATGAGTTCAGTGCCAGTGCCATCAAGAAGAATAGATTATGGGGCTGCTGCTCATTTATGTGTTTGCTCTGATGAAATACAGACATTTATCTTTCTGCAACTAGTAAAACAATTGCATCATTTTCCATTGCAAATTGAATCAATGCACTCAGCAGCTGCTGAGCTAAGAGCAGAACCAAACACTGTATCTTCTGCTATGCAATCTCTCTGTACAGTAGGATCCACTTTGTATTCATCTGCAATGCCCTCTGTTCATTCTCAAGTCCCTTTTTGAAAGCCCACACATACCACAAAAAAAATATATTGGGTATGTTTTCTCCCTTCACAAACCCTCCGCTTGCGAGTCTGAAGGCTTTGATACTGGTGGTCCTTTGTCCAAGGATGAATTGATGGGGACACAGAGCCCCCTGCACAGAACCGAGATCCCACCTGGAATCTCTCCCAGTGCTCACAGCTGTTTGCCTCTGGAATTTTCACTTGGGTCCTCTTCCCTTACAGAGCATCAAATAGCACTCCCTTCTCATGTCAGACCCCACACAGAGCAACCCATTTGGTCAAAAATCATAGCTGTTCATTCAAACAAAGAAGACAAGAACACGCCTTTTGAGAGCTCATGCCCTCTGGGTAAGTCTGGATGTCTGGAATCGCCTATCAAAGTGTAATCACTACCATAAACAAAAAGAGACTGCTACAAGATAGCACAGCTTTTTGTGGGGGAAGGAACAAGTGCTATGATACATATGGTAGAATTGCCAAAAAGCTAGGTTGAAAAGCAAGAGATACTAATTATAAGCAGGTCCTTACCAGTATTGTCGTGATATGATTACTAATCACCATTCATATTGCTGATGTTCTTTGGGCTCCAAGCCAGACCACTCAGGTGGATTTCAGTCATCTGGGTATCTGCTTGGCTCCCACCTGACACCCCAGAGGGTAGTGGGTTTCCTAGAGATCTTGTGTCATGATACAAAGGCATGAGATACCAGTGTTTAGAGAGCTAAAACTCACTTCGAACATCCACAAAACCAAAAGGTCTCTGCCTCCGGGGAAGTATAAGTAAGAGGTGGAAGATGAACATGAGTAGAATGGTAAGCACCATGTAATTAAGAAGCTGAAGGACATTGTGCGCATCATAGCTAATCCATTCTTAGGACTTCTGTAGCATCCACTGCAGAAAAGCCTCAAAAGGGATCTCAGGTGGGACTATAATGCAGCCTTGCCTGTATTAACATAGGAAGTCTCCCCCAGGCATGACTGTCAGCCAAGGAAGAACGTGCAGAGGCGCCTCTTTCACAGTCAGCAGGCTGGTGATGACACTGTTGACTAAAGCTGCCAGGAGCCAATATGAGGACATCCATAAATTAGGCAGAATATGTTGCAAATCCTTTTTTTAGTAGGTCTTTCAACTTCTGTTTCCATAATTCTGGACAAATTCTAGGGGATAAAAAAACCCACAGAGCTCTTAGGAAATAGCAAAGTATCTAGCTATGAAAGAAAATAATACTCTGAAGAAGAGTTTGGGAAATGCATTTATTTAGGCTATAAAAGATGATTTAAAAAATCTCTGGAAGATGAGGTAGCTGTATTCTGCACACAACTTGTCTCATTTCTGAAATGCTTTTATTTTGTAATTCCATAGCTCTGATTCTTCCTGATTTTAGTTACTACATGCATTCCTGTAGCATCTAGAGACCTAAATCTGCATTACTGATGCCTGCCATAGAAACCTAAATAAAAGAGAGTCTTTTCAATGAGAGGGAGAAGAAGAGGGGGAAATATACATTTATGGTATGGAATACAGCAGAAATGAAAGGCTGTCAGAGGGAGGATCCAAAAAGGCCAAGATTTGCAAAGTGCTTGGTTGTTTATAGGGCCTTGGGGCTTAGCTGCTGCAGCTAAGATGCTTCCAGAGGACTTTGATAATGCAAAGCATTCATTGCCATGAAACAGGATTCAAGCATATCCCAAGGTAGCCACTTACAACACAACGAACTGAAGATCTTTTGCCTCTAAAGTATCCTGAAATTAGTCCCCTGAAAATTTATCTTTGTCCTGACTTAATGGAGCCCAGTGTTGGCTTTTAAAACTCCACACACGAGTAGTTCGCAGTCATGTTGCCTTCAGGTTTTTGTAGTTATTATGAAGAATACAACAAACCTTGACGTAAAGTGGAAATAGGCTTTGAGGAAGACAACATTTCTGAGGAACGGCATTATCTTTTATTGGACTGACAGATAAACTCATGGAAAAAGGAACAAGCTGCAAGGCACAGGCTCACGCTTGGACTAGAAACATGGAAATTCAAGCTAAATTGAGGCTGAGAATAATATTTATAAAGCTGGGTTTGCAAAAGATGCTGTTAAGATGCTGTTCTCCCAGTGCTGCCAGTGCCACTGACCTCCATCCACTCAGCTAGGATAATACAACTGTCCACAAGGCTTTGATTTAAGCATGTATATTAAACAAGTCTGATTAAAAAGTGTATTTTTCTGCTGTTCTTGCCACCTGGATCATTTCAGTGGCTGCATGCACAATATGGGCTGAAAACAGCCTAACAAAGCGGCACTCCGAAGAGGAAAGGAGATGGGGAAGAATTTCTTAAGTGGCCTCAGTGCCAAAGGCAACACACTGCGTTATTACACTCTAAAGTTTAATTAATCTGTGTTACTCAATTAGACAGTTGGAGAAGAAAAAAAAAGAAAAAAGAAGCTTGCTGGTGCCTTTGGAGCAGAGGGAGCTGCTAGCTGAGAGAGAGATGATCAGACTTAGTGGCAGAGGCCGGTATTTAGTTAACCATGGTGCTAGTTGGAGGTTTAGGCTGTGTGCTTCCTCGGAGATCTTCCTGACGTTCCCCTGCAATTTCTATTGCAATATCCCTGCAATAACCTTGCAGGAGACATTCCCGGGTTGCTGAGCCATGCATCGGCTCTGCTTTGCTCTGCGTACATGCAGCAACATGAGTCCATTTACCTGGTGCTGCTGCTGCCGTCGTTCCCCCTGCAGAATGCCACAGGCTACAGATGGATAAAACGGGAAATATTACAGCTTTTCAAACAGCTCGGTGTAATTCTTCAGGGGGAATTATCCTTTGATTGTACAACAGAGGATCCTGAACACAGCTGATATTAGGAAACACCCGTGTAACGCTGCCTTCAATAAAGGGGCACAACAAAACACAAGTGTTCCTCAAGTCAAAAGAATGAAGCCCGTCAGCTTTGCGAGGCTGCTTGGCAAAGAGTATGAGTGCTCTGAAGTGGCTGGTTAAACACTAGAATTATAATGGGAACTGGAAATGGAAAAGTCTGGAAACCTTCTAACTTTGGAGGCC
>JAUBOD010000130.1:715461-728047 GCA_032353885.1 Nothura maculosa
TGCCACAAAGGAACTGCAGGGAGTTTTTCACTCCCTCAAGGCACTGCACCAACATCTGTTTGCCACTGATATTAATATAACAGCTTCACAGTCATGACTGAATTAGAGGACACTGTCAGAAGCCAACACAAAAACAGTAGCTAGTACTGCAAGATGATCAGGAGGAGGATGGAAAACCTAACAGTTGTCTTGACCATTGACATGACAGAAGATCATGAACAAAGTGGGAGCTGTATTAAACAAGAATTTTAAAAATGGAAGCAGACCTGATAGACTCTTCCAGCATGTTCAGAGGTTAGGAAACACACTGGCAAACTTGTCACCTGCCAAAATGTCACATTAGCTTGGAAAAATGGCAGTCTAGATGAGCGCCATCCAGCAGTGAAGTTTCAGTTTGCTTTCATAGGCTACAGGAATTCAAGCCATCCTCAGTAGGGGTTTCCAACCATTTTAAAGCATAGTCTAAAGGACTTTATCCATATCAATTCAGTCCTACGTTTCAGATGAGTACAAATTTTGTGTTTTTTTTTCTAAACAAGATTCATCTCTCTTGTCTTCTGACATCTACAAAGTACATCTCCAAGTCTGAGACAGTACTTTGATATTCACTTTAGAGCAAAGGAAAGTGCTTCTAGGGCATGATTCATCTCATCCCATGGTAGACATCTAAAGCAGGTCAAAGAAATCACATCTGAAGTGTCTATTTTGCCCCTCCATTGACTTCAATGAGAGTTTAGCTGAGGAGCTCACATGTTGAAAACTACACTGAAACATCTGAAACTGGAGGAGGTGACTGCCACTCTAGAATTCATCTTTCCCACCGCTGGCAAATCGCTTTACTGAAACTCTTGGAGGCCCGGAAATATTTAGACTGGAAAGCTTTGGGGGGTCTCCTACTGTGGGCTTGAAAAGTTACTGACATATTGGGAACTCAGCTTCAGATGGAGTCTTTGCACACTAGAGTAATACTAACCAGACAGGGGAGCTTCATGTGATTCTTTCTTAAAATAAAAAAAGAACATAATCATTTTCTTGTTGTGAAACATAATCCCACTTTCAAAAGTGCAAAATTCTCAGTCCCATACTCAAAAGTGCAGATAATGAATCTGATGCTCACCTGGTTCAGACAAATGCGATGAGAGGTAGCAGCAGCAAAATTTGTCCGATTATGTTAGACAAAATCTGACAGAAAATAAACCTAGAAACAGGCCTGTTCCATTATAAATTGATTTCTAAGCTTCTCTCATGTTCAATTCTCAAAATGTCTTAAATATTGATAGCATGCTGCAGTGAAGTCCTATAAAATGTCATCTTCGATGTTCTTGTAATTCTGTCTTGGTACCCTCTGCCTCTCATTTGCACATATGAAACATATTTAATTCCGCTCTGGTGAAATTCTCTTGCCAAAAGAGATTCATTTGTAAGATTCAATCGTTGTTAGCTTGGGTACATAATTTCATCTCAGAAAAAAAAGATAAATAAACTATATAAATAAATGTAGAAAGAGAATTTTAAAAATTGTGAATGAAAAAGGTTAAAAAATTAAATACAAATTATTTTATTACTTGCTTTTTATTTTCCATTTATTCTTTTAGAGAGGTTGAAATCTTTATCTATATATTTAAAATATGCAAGCCTGTTAAATATTTCAAATGTTAAATATGTGTATATATATAAAAAACTGTTCATACATATTCTAAAAAATAATTTCTCAGAATTATTTGACTGCTGTTATTTACAAGGAACAGCTGCATTGTCTTTGGTGTGTAATCCACACACCAATCTACACTCCATGAGGGCTTGTCACTGCCATGCACTTGGCCGTGCATGATTCAAGTTCATAAGAGCACTTCCACACCCTCCTACTTCAGGTCTCCTAATGTAGTCCTTGCACTAGAGTTTCTTTGTCTTCAGGCCCTACAATGGGCAGCTGGAGAAGCAATCCTAAGAACAGCCTGCTTTGTAGCCCACCCACTTGAGCAGTGTGTATGGTTGCTTCATGGACTCTGCTGAAGCTCAGGGACAACCAGTGCTCCCAGATCCAGAGGCATATGGAGACATGGCATCATGGAGACATGGCACCTGCATGAGCAGAGCACCTATCTTTTCAATCTTTTGGATGGCCTCAAGAGTGCTCCACAAGGAGCAATGACTTTGGAGAAGTGAGGGTCACTACAGAATGGTTTCATGGTGACCCTCACTCTCCCGCTGCAGTGAGGGACCTGGATCTCCTACTGTTTCTCATGTGGGAGGTAGGTATTTGTGACCAGATGTGGCAGCAGCTTCATGGCAGCTCTCACAGCACAGCAGACATAAGCAAAGCAACTGGCGATCTACTTTGCCCTCACACTTCTCTACAATATTTTGCATCCAAAAGATATTACTATAGCATTACAGAAAACAGGGCATTTACATATAGCGAGATAAAAGCTCCTAAGGTAGAAAATGAAGCAGACTGTTCAAGTTCGGAGCCCCAAGCTCACACACAGCACGCCTGGGCCTGTATGCACGTGTGTGCAAGCCCACAAACACACCAGGGAGGAGGCTGGATTAGAGAAATGACATTTTCAAGAATATTAAAAACATTCTCCTTTGCTCCAAACTCTGGAAGACTAAATATAGCAAAAAGAAGACACATATTTAGCAGTTCTGACTCACAACTGACTGAACATTGAGAAAGGCACCTGTTAAATTCATGTTGGCTATAGTTGAGGCTGTATGTACCAGAATGAAATTTCTTCCATTAGAGGATGTGTTTACATTTAATTAGGAGACTGTATTTTTTATTGTGTGTTAGCTCTCAGTTCTTGTCATTAGAATTTTTGTTTATGATAGCCTAAACAGTTCAGTGGTAATAATAATAAAAAAGATGTTTAATACAAACTTATTAGAATTCTTTTCCTTAAGCAAAACTAAATTAAAAACAACTAAATGATTTCAAAGCTCTTAATTACACAAGCTGTTTTTTTGGTATTTTTTTTTTCTGAGAGGTGTTTCCAGTGCAATGACTCTAACAACTTTCTTCTACTGTTGTGACTTACATTCACAGATCCTGTGGGGTCTAAATAAAGCAGAAGCAGTAATTGCATACAGATGCTTTTCCGTTTTTGCTTGCCACTGTTTTTTATAATTCTTCAGTGTTTTTTTAAACAAAAGCAATAAGAAGAATTTACATTATACTAAGAAAATTAAATGCAACCTGTAAAAAGTAATTATAGGCACAAAACATATGAAAATGTCATCGCTTGTTTTGGTTATAATGTATTCAGAGCAAGTCATGATTAGCAGACAGGAAGCACATTCTGTGATTATGCAGAATTTGGTAATTGAATTCACCAAGGATAATGATGCTGACCTTCCCATTTGAAAATAAACTAGGCATTCAAGTTTTAAGTGGTTTGCGTTAATTCTAATTGCATAGACATGTCTACCCAGAGCTGCTGCTGCGAGGACATAGGACAGGTAAATAATGATTACACTGAAGTGTTTTATTAACAATAACCAGAGTAAAACCATTTATGACAACAGTATTTGGACCATACAAAACTGAAATTTCCATATCTAGGAGCCATTATTGTCCCTGGGATACACACTCAGTCATGCTGTATCAGCCACAAGGAGACGTTACCAGCAAGGTCTGTGATCACAGGGTCTAAATCTAGCAATCTATGAAGAAAAGATTTGTTGTTCGTCCATTCAAGAGAGCTCACATTTCTTTCCTCATTTATTATCCTTCCATCTTCCCACACAAAAGGCAGCTGTATATCTCCCTACAGCACAGGAAAGGAAGTAGCATTTGCATGGATAAATGCAATTTTTATTCTTTTGGAAATGCCAGATTTGCATAGTTCCCTAGGCTCATGCTGCCAGTACAGTTTGCCCAGTTCTTAGAGAAAACACCGGGCACACCTGGCCCTTAATACTGCTGGCTGTAGAAGTAGCTCAGGGATTCAAGCAACATGTATTCTGGGAGCTTGGCTCCATCAAGATGCTTGTGATCCAGGGCTGAAAAACATCTCTGGAGTGTTCATCCACCAGGACAGATGTCTGCTAGGACACACAGGTGGAAAGCTCCCAGTAAAAGCGAACACGGGTGGCTTTTCTGCAACAGAACTCTTGAGTCGAAAGGACAATGTAATAATCAAAACTGCCAGGAAAGCAAATGGAGGAATTAAACAAACCCTCTATTACTGCACTGGAATTAAGTTATATAGTTGAATTTTACATGTGTAATAAATTGGCAGTATGGAATGCACAGGTTTCACCTCTGGGTCACTGGCTTACTGCTCCATTATTTTTTATTCACAAACAGGAAAACATTTTGTAGTCCTCATTTACAGTGTGTTTATGTCTCAACAATACTCTGAAAGTATATCCATATCCCTTTCTTCAAATCATTAGAATAACTGCAGGAGGGAACCAAGATAGTCTGGGGATTGTAAAGTTAGGTGGAAGTCAAATCCATCCCAGGATTTTTAGTAGTTACTTCCCACTCACTGCTGTCTATAGTATGGATTGATGGTCTCTGTCTAAGTTCAAACGGTCAGATATGTTCATCATTATGCCCGATGATAAGCTAATAAAGAAAGCATAAAGATCACCTCCTTATCCAGAAAGAATAAATATATATATAAAATTATATTCTGTTCTTTTGAGCATATAAGTCAAGCCTTCAGTTTAAGCAATGATGCTATGGCCTCCTAGACAGTGGGAGAGACCTTGATTGACATGCAATAGACTTGTCCCTTGCTCATACTTATGGTATCTCTTCTCCCTCGCCCCCTTCATGCTCTGCTTCCAAGGAATGATAGCATGGGAGAGAGTCTGAATCTTGGCCATAAAAGCAATGATGACAATAGAGGAGATTCAGCACTAGCATATTCCAACTGCCTTGCTTTGAGGTGTTGCTAAAGATAGAGCTGTGGCAGAGCTGGTGGACAGCTCTTCTCTACCATTAAAGAAAGCAAGTAGGCAAACTCCATCAGCCCACTCAATCTCAAACCCAGCTCTTACTTCATGGAAAAGGTCACTGAATCTGCTATATCATCTCTGACAACAGGAAAAAGACATGAGACTCAGGGTTAGAAATGCTCCTTTCCCTTTCCCAGACTTCACTGGCTATAGAAAGATAGACTAAAAGGAAATTCGAGCCATGACCTTCTTGCTTAGTCAAAGACTCCTGGGATCACCTGAGTACCTTCCTGATAGAGGCAGCTGTGCTCTTTTCAAGGGTGACTCGCACTCGGACAGAGACATGCAATAGTCAGACCAGGAATGAAGAGAGACAGAGAAAAAAAAAAGGAGTTTCCTTCTTGTCATAGATGGGCAGCACGGTGAACATGGACAGTCCTGGATCGAGCTGATAAGAGCCCGTTCTTGCTCACAGACAAAGGAAAGTGAGTCTCATATTACCAAGCCTGTCCCTGGATTTTGATACTATCATGCACATTGCTGCTATTGAGCCTCAAAGTCACAGCAGGGGCAAACTGTGTGGCACCAAGGAGGAGCAACTCTGCTTCCAACAGCATATGCAGGCAGTTTAAAAAAAAATAAAAAGGCTTCCATTCCTATATTCCTCTATGTTCCTCCAGGATCATCTCTTCTTTCCTGGCAAATTTAACATCATAAACTTTATTTTCTTACATTGTCTATTCTCATAGCTCACAAAATATTCCCTCTTATTAGTACATGGTGAACTCAGATGCAAAAGATGCTACTATTCCAGTGAATTAAGCAGGGACAGAGGATGGGCTCGAGGACTTGAACAGGATGTCCATGTTTTATTTTTAGCACTCTCTCTGGCTTGTTTTTTGTCCAGGGTAACAGTCTCCCAGACAAGCCCCAGACATATTCTGAGAGACATATGAGCTGGGCACACAAAGCCACAGTAATACTGAATACTATGAGGAGATGACAACAAGCAGAGCAGATGTAGGGAGAACTTGATTTCACTTTCTAATCACCAACCAACTATCTTGCTACCTGTTCCTTCCCAAACTTGTTTTTCTAAACAACATTAATGAGACAATAAAGGATCTGAACAAAAGACAATGAACTGGAACTCATAATATTAATTATGGCTATGACATTGACTACTGATGAGGTCCTTAGCAAATCACAACCTCTCTCTCTGCTAAACAAGAAAACTGTTACAAATCTCTAGTATATATCAGGAAGGGGAAGGTTAATTAATTAATGCTCACAAAGTGCTTTGGAGATCAAATATACAACACTTGGTGTCATAAGAGCTAAATATAACTGAACTCAGATTCATATTTAAGAGCAGAGGTTCCCAGAAAGAGAAACAGTAAGAACAGGAAGCAAATAATGCTCTTATAGAAAAATATCCAATATAAACTGTTCTGAAGCTCTTTCCCAATTGCCTTGTGATTGTCTTCCTCTAGGGAAAGGATTGAAAGCCTTCCTGTTATGTCTCAGGAGTATGTCACTGTTCATCCAGGGATACTGGATGAGCAGCAGTCTTGTCTGACACAACTCTTGTTAATATCAGGAGCACAGATGATACTGATTTATTAGCTGTAGGCATCATGACGGGAAAATAGCATTTTTTCTCTCCTTATACTCTCAAGAGCAGTCTTTTGTAGATGTCTGAAGGAAAATGCATTGTTAAGTATGGGTAAACCAGGCCTGGTCCAATAACTTCTTACTCTTTTGCTTTTCTGTATGATATAGCCTGAAGACTGGGAGTTCAAATGCTGTGGTACTTGGAACATGGACCTTGGACCATAAGTGAGGCTACCAGAGGCTAAACTGGAGCCTCAGCAATCCAAATCAGCACTGCTGTCTGGGGGAAAAACCATCCAACAGTGCTTCTATTTGGTGTTCTGCATCTCCCTGTCTTTCTGAAAATGAGAAACTTCAGAGGTCTCCATCCTCAAGTAGGTCAGTTCTCTCCTCAGCAGAAAATAGAGCAGTGATGTGTTATTGCATAGTTGGCCTCAGAAGAGGTCTCACTGGGGAAAATGGGATGAGCTGACATAAAGACAAATACAGGAGATTACTATGAGGAGGCCACCAGTGAAACCACTGTGATTTTAGCTACGTATTTTGACAATTATAAGCAATGTCTCTCTATGCTGGCACTCAGATATTCATAAGTCTTTAAGGCCATTGCAACCACCTTTCTTTCTTAACTTCCTTCTTAACTTTAGAAGTTCTTCTTAACTTCCTTTGATTAGATCCAATACATAATTGACTTATCTTACCTTGATTTTATAAAATCTAATTATTTTCAGGTTTCACCACAGTCCTTGAAAATGGTGCCTAATTTTGAGGATGAATTTGTCTATGTTCAAGATGTCTTGATATATCATCAATACGATATGATATATATAGGATATCTTGATTTCTCTTTTCAACAGACTGAAGAGCCTTTCCTCTATTTTCTGCAAAGGAATATATTGCAGAGGACCAAGTCCTCTTCAAAAAGGAAGTCTCCTTCTTTTCTTTAACTTGAACCAAATTTTTGGTATTCTAAAATCTTCCACTATGTTCATGCTTCCTAATTGTTTAATCATTCTGGGGACATTTGCCTGACTCATCTCCAGTTTGTTAACATCCTTGTCAGTACTGAATGTAATATTCTGATAGCAGTCTCATCAGCACAAAACACAAAGGTAATATGATTATTTTTACTCAAGACACCAAAAAAAATACACGACCTATTCTTGGCAGTCATATTCAATCAATGATAAATCAAGACTCCTCAAATATCTCTCTGATTCACTGTCTCCTAGAATAGAGCTCTCGGTAGCCTTTGTTCCTACACGTTTGACTTTACTTCTGTCTGTCATCTTGCTGAAAAGAAATCTGGATTCCTCTATATGTATTTGTAATTTATCATTCCTTCAATATCTGTAAAATTTGAAAACTTCATCAGTAATGAGCACATTGCCTTTCATTTTGCTGCTAGAAATATGAAACAGCAGAGGTTCAGTAATTGATATGTGCTTGGCCTGCTAGCAACAACCCTACTAGATGTCTCCGTTCACAAATACATTTTGTGATTTAATATTTAGCCAGCTGTTAAACTTTTAATAAGTTCAAATTTGAGCTTGTATCATTCTGATTTCTTAATCAACATGTCATGCAGTGCAAAGTCAAAGCTTGCAGAAGTCTCTTACATCAAAACTATTACCTTTCTCTACCAAACTTGTAATCTCATTAAAAAAAAATACATTCAAATGATTTGACAAGATATATAGAGTTTTTTTTCTTCAGAATACTACACTGATTGGCATTAATTACATTACCCTCCGGTATGTCTTTATTATTTGAGCTGTGCATCAGCCATTCCATTATTTTGCCTAGGATCAATGTCAAACTGACAGACTATAATTACCTTGGTTGTTCCATTTACCCTTTGGAAACGTTGGTACAATGTTAGATTTCTTTAAGCTAAGTGTGTGGTTTAAAGGAAGATTTCACATCATCTCTGCCCATTTTGACATCTCAAGCCCATGAGACAGACTGATGCCTCTATGGTGAAGTTTCCATGATGATAATTATTAAGTCAGTTCTTCCATGCTTGTAAAGATTAAAAGGTTAATACTACTGTCCAGAACCCCACTCTAAGATGTCTGTATGAAGAAAAGCTCTGCAGCACATGAAGTCTCATATTCTGAGCACAACATTCACCTGATACAACCTCAGTCTTTCCCATCCCTGTGCCTTGACTTTGGGCATAAAACTCACTCTGTGGTCATTTTTCCAGCTCACCTCTAGCTAGTAGACAGTTGTGCATGAAGTCAGCAAGGAACAGCTGGAGAGAGACCTCCATGGTTGCACTGCCAGTGATGCTACGTGTGTGTGAAGGAGACCAGTGCCCAAAGAGTCTGGCCAGGGGCTGTGCTGTGGGTTTGCAGCCTTGCACCATCACGCATTTAGCATCTTGGGGGTAGAGTCATAAGTGGCATCCCTTACTGGAGCAGAGAGACCAGAACTGGTCAAGCCAAGCTTCAGCATGGGAAAGGCCTGCTGGAAAGGGACCAGGACTAAGATAGCACTGACAAGTGGTAAATCAGCATATTTCCCAGAGAGCTTCACTGGAACAATTCCTTAAAATCAGTGCTCAAAGCTGCTTTCATAATGCAGAATAGCTTTTGTGTAGCTCTTCTGACCTCCAGAAAAGCTAAGATACTACTGCAAACACTAGGCAGAGGTGCCTCAAGGATGTACTACATTCTCTTTGGGAGGAACCAGCTCTGGGAACTAGGGACCGTGTCCCTATAGCATGAGGAGGCAATCTGGCCCATAAAGACTAAAGCTACTAAAGGAACCAGTCAGTGACCTAAATGACAGATCCAAAGGCTCACATATAAAATCCTTTTCCAGACCAAGATGTTCCTTGTAGTGCATTATATGCAGCACAAATTTCAAGAGAAGTCTGCTTAAGTTAGGCTACATTCACACTATTCACTGTGAATCTTGTATGCACGTTTTGCAGCATAGTTAGACAAACACAGAACTGTGCTATATTTTTCCTGACCCCCCAAAACGAGGGGCAAAACTCTGTGTTTTCTGGTGAATAAAGCATATTCCAGAAGTGTTTCCTCTATGCGGTGATGTAGAACAAGATATGTAGGAATAAAAACACCGAGAAAGCATGTCCTGTAGACAATTAAATGTGGCCATACTGCTTATAATTTAATTAAGACACTTTAATGTGCTCCTGTGTTCTTGTTGCCTGGTACCTGCACTCAAGCAATGGTTAATTAAACATGCAGCTTAGCAATGGTGACTGCATCACACATTTCAAGATGTTTTGTATTAAAATTTTATTTGTGACTCAAAACAAGAAGTGCTTGTTTCGGTTCGTTCTCTTGGGTAACTGAAAAACTATAATCAACCTGAAAAATCTATGCTGTTTGCATTGTTTTTCCTTTTCATTGTTTTTAAGACTGGATGAACCCAGAAAGAAATAAAAATAAGATATAGAAAATAAAGCATAACTTTTTGAGTATGAAAAATGTAGAAATGTAGAAAAAGTATAGATGCCAGGGTTTCCTTGTTTTGTTTTTTTTTTAATATATATACATTTAAAGAAAAAAAGAAATATTTAATATGTCCAGGCTAGAAATTAAAACGTCTCCTTTCTGATTCATAAATGATGAATTAAATGGGGAATTTTTGCCTATGGGGAATATTTTAAATACTGTTTGGATTATTTGCTCTTCTTTTTTCCATCTGGGGATTGCACACACCACCTGGTATAATTGAACATATATATATCTGGGCTCATGCTGTAAAGTCCAGTGTCTTTTGGCAGGTTCAGCAGTAGCTAATTTTTCTTTTTATTTCTATTCCATGAATAAAGAAAGAAGCAGATTCAAGTCCAGTGTGATGATCTGAATGTAATATGACTCCAGAGCTCTGCAGTTTGCTTACTCTGGTGCTAGGGTCATCTTCACACCCTGCACACCCATACCTAGGAGAATCATCTTTAGATGCTTGCATCTAAAACCCTGCAGGATCTTTATTGACATGCTATCATCAGGAAGACTCTTTGGGATGCATCTTATTATAATGTATAGAAAGATTATTGTGAAATGATTCACTTTGTCAGTACCTTAAGTGGCCGCATATTCAATCCCAGGCAATTAACTGCCCAACACAGTCAATTATATAATAATAAAGCTAGACCCTTCAAGTCTTTCAACTAAATTAAAGGGTCTCCTGCAGAAGAAATGGAGTGGCCATAAAACTCTCTGCGACTTAACACTGTTAGAGGAGTCTAAACATTTCCTGAGTACATTTGGAATATAGATTTTTTATTTTCTTCCCAAATGACCACAGGAAACAGGTTATATCATTTTAATTATTGCTGATGCTGCTCAGAGGTACTAAGGGCAAGCCAATAATTCCGAAAACAGGTCTCTCCTTATATTCAGTTCCTCTTCAGCAGACCTTCAACTCCCACATTTAAACTCTCCATCCACGTTACATGCTGCTGTTTTAAGGAAACCTTAAATATTGCACCTAAAACACTTGCTTTCTCTCCCTTTTCCCTTCTCTCTTATTCCTCCCCCCATCATTAAATATAAAGTCCAGATTGTGAGACTCACAGGCTAATGGAATGTCTAATGCAGAGCAGCTGTACATTTTTAATGCAAAAGGGGAAAAATAAAGGCAGCATATGGTTTTATGTAATCTTCCTATGAATTTTTAACTGAGTGTCCTAATTCATGTCAGACAGAAAGAGCTTTTTTACTGGTCCTTTGTGGTTAGAGCTTGCTAGCATGAAGCATGCAGTACTTTAAAGCCGCAATGAGTGCAGGTGAGATTGCTCTGCAGTAGATGCTGCTGCGGATGGCACTTGGTTTGTATTGATGAATTTAAACATTACAATTCAGTGGCTGGAAAAATGGAAAGATGTATGTGCAGGATGGATGAATAAGTCTTCTCTGGGCATGCCTATCCTTGGGGGTTCTGTGCAGTCTTGCCATGCTACTGTGTCATAAAAGAAGTGGAAATTACTATCACAGCTTCCTCTGCGCTTATAAAATGTTCATCAGGTGTTTAAAAAAAAAAAGAAGAAAAGAAGAGAAAAAGGCATCTCACAAAGCCCATCTTTTAGAATGATACATGCTGACTCTACTCCCTAGCTCAGTATATGTCAATACATAAGGCACTGTGGAAAATAAATACATTCAGTCCTAGATGACATTCATCTTCATCCACATCGCTAGTTCCAGTAGCCTAGGTATGCATAATGCATTGCATTTTAAGCATTATACTTGGCATTTTAAGTAACAAGTGTTTATAGAGAACTACATCATCTTGGGACTCTACTGTTGGATTCGTTTATGTGATACCTGGCAGCAGATTGCAGAACTTGGGCCCATCTAAGGAAGGAATTGATATGTTTGAGATGTCCTTCTACAGAGCTGACACTAAAATACCACCTGATCATCTGCTGGTAGGTAAGTCATCTAAATGGTTAGACAAGCTTGGGACCAGGCTTGAAGAGCTCATATCCAGTTTTGAACATTTTTTGTCAAACAAGAGGTTGGTCACCTGGAGGTATTCCAAAAGAAGGTAGAAAAAATTAGCAAAATTTTGAGGAAAGACTGAGAAAATTGCCAGGGGAAGAGGATGCATTCTAAGTCCTGAAAGACTTAGAACGAAAGGAAGAGAATGATTTCCTCTTCACAACTTCACTCATATAAGAAGGGGAGAATAAGTAACTCACTTACTTAAGACACAGCAAGGAAGATTCAGATGAAGCATTATAGAGAACTTACTTTTTAAGAGTAAAGAAAACACTGAGATAGACTATCCAGGGAGGCTGAAGAGCCTTCATCTAAGGAAGTCTTCAAAATTAGAGAAAATGTGCCAGAAATGACGGCGATACAGCTGATCTTGCCTTGAGGTCTTCCTAATCCCTTCCAGCCTTATGATCCTGTGATCCCTTTATTATTAACTGCCAGCATGGATGTAGCCTCAGTAGTGTCCAAGCTGATCAGCACATAATTCTTCTATTACTTAGCTCCCACCCTCTACATGTCCTCAGATTAAAATGATCTTTCACATTCATCCATTTTCTTTCCATTCAGCTTTCCTTCCA
>JAUBOD010000130.1:728147-745625 GCA_032353885.1 Nothura maculosa
TCCCACCCTCTACATGTCCTCAGATTAAAATGATCTTTCACATTCATCCATTTTCTTTCCATTCAGCTTTCCTTCCATAGATTGCCACTCACTCATTTTTCTAATGCTGTATTTCAGAAATCTTTTTTTTTTATTATTTTTTTATTTATTTTTTCTTTCCAGAGTGGCTACCCTCCCTCTCTAACAGGTCAGCTCCGTTTTTCATATTCAGCTCTTTCTGCAATCAGAGGAACTCAAAAACTACTTGAAAAAGGAGGCCATTTTACAGATGAGGAAACCAAATCAGAGACTGGGAAGTAACTTGCTAACAGCCAGAAAAGATCTACAAGTTCCAAACCATTTGGAAACCCACCGGGCAATTCTACTTCCTTACTATCTATTAAGTAAGATCTGCTCTAATTTTCTTCTCAGAAAAGCAGACAGGAGAGCAAGGAAGGTGGGAAGAAGGGAAAATAATGAGAAACAGAAAAGACTATTTGTGGTCTTATTGCCATTAGGATATGAAGATCTAATAGATATGACCCATCACATAATCACAATTATGGGCCAAACAAAACATCTCTTCCCTTGTATACCACATTCTTCCTAAGAACAAACACCTAAACAGCACAAATTAATCCTTAACTAAAAATGGGCAAAAAAAGATTTCTCTGGGTCTGTAATCCTTCATTCTGGAATTCAGGTATGTATTTACAAATTAAGATTCAGAAGCCTTTTCTTTTTTTTCTTTTTTTTTTAATGAAGGATGAGATCTTTCTCTAATTACCTGCTCTGGATGACTCCAGAATCTGAAAAATGACTAATATGCTTGGACTTAAAATAAAATTACCAGAATTTTGATCACTGAAATCATTTCTCTAAAAATGGAAATGACATCACATTTTCATTCCCAAATTCTCACGTTTAATACTTAGCCTTTTTCTTACTTTACACTTGTCATCTTTTGCTCTGGTAATATCTCAGGAAGCACATTTTGGTCCTAATTTTCACTCCGAGGTGGGCTATCTGAAGCTCTGTCTTCCTAATGCTCCTTACAGATTCCCTCATTTCCTATGGAGATGTTCCCTATGAGTGCTCCAGCACTATACACCCCAAGCACCTTGCTGTTCTGCCTCATGGGACCTTATTTGCTTTTACCATCGGAATGGGGCGTAATCACATGCCAAAACCTACATACGGGCGTTCAAATTATCAATGCACATAAGACTGCAACATCATGCAGTTGTGGATGAAGTCAAAGACCACTGGCTCAGATAAGGACTATACTGAAGACAAAGACCACTGGCTCAGATAAGGACTATACTACAAGGACCAAAAGAACAGCTGATCTTACAATATATATAAACGTGGCTTAATGCGGACTTGGTTCTGCTTTGTTACCCTGATGTAATTCTAGCTGGAATGCAGTAAATCCAAATAATTCTGGAGTAATTTGGCATTTGCAGCAGATCACAATTTAGTTGAGTCATGGACTTCTTTCAGCCACTGGGTGTCAAGAATTCCCAGAGACATGTCACGAGCAGAAGCAATTAAAAGATAGGCAGGACTCCTGCAGTGCTTGGAAGCAATCAGCACAGTTGTTCGGAGGAAGAAAATTATAACAGTCTGGTATTTCTGACACAAAGACAGGGCAGACACACCATAGCACATCCTTTCTTTTCCTTGTCTTAGATGGTGAGCAACATTTTCTCTGACTTGAAGGTCTTATGGATGAGAAAAAAGGAAACTCAGATTGTTTTTTAGGTCTTTTAATTTAAAGAGAGTTGAACGGATTCTGTCCATACTCTTAGGGGAAAAGGAAACCTTCTATGTCCTGTCTGCTGTAGGCACTTAGAGAAAAAGATTCAATATCTCAGTTATCATACACACTCATGAAAATGTTTCATCATTGCAAATTGCAGCTCTGGAAAAATGTCACAGATACACTGAAATCTGTTTAAAAAAAGAAAAAAGAAAAATATTTTCTCTGTCAAGAGGCAGTACTTTATTTCTCCTCCCAAACCAGTCTTGTGATAAACACGGTGCAAAAATGTCTCTCCTGTTCTGCAGGTCAAGGCTGTATGCTCTGCTCCACTCACTAACTTTTTTAGTTATTTCACCTTACTATGCCATCCTTTCCCTCACATGAAATGAACTGCTATTCTTTATTCACATCAAAAGCACTTTCAGGCCCTTTATTTAAATGCAGTTTGAGAGTAAGGGAGGTATGCAGCAGCATTAACAATGGAGTCACAGTAGTAGGTAAATAAAGCTTTTTATGAGATTTTTTTAGGTTTGATGCAATATCATTTATTGTGAAATGTGCTTTCCTTGAGCACCTCCATCCTGCACTGAAAATGCTCCTTTTCAAACTCTCTTCTCCGCATCATTCTGCAAATCTCTCCTCTGCAGTACGTCTTTCCACTGCAAATATTGTTTCACACATGGCTTTCCCACTGCTGGCCATGTGAGCATATGACAGCACCACAGACATCTGAAAGCTATACGATGCAGGGCCTATCAGAATGGGAATCTTTGCCTATCAGGCATTTTAAAAAAAGCATTAGAAACGATTTTTTAAAAGAGATTATTTGGATAAACCCTAATTATGATGAAACTTGCCATTATGTTTTCATTGGAATGATAATCATGTTGGGATTACGCTCAAAATGCTTCTCGTCTAAGATTAAAGTGGAATCATTTTACAGGCTATGAGTATGATAGTTTACTGATTGTGCATCTTTATCTTCTGGATCACTGAGTAATTGGTTCAAGCTCTAGCAGGAGCTCATTCATCCTTTCCGTCTGAATGAGTAAGAACTGAAAAACTCCAAAGACTTCCTGCAAGAAGTGAGCCTTTTCTCCCAAGACTGCACACTGCATTTGTCTGCTTTTTTGTTGTCTATTTTCAGCTCTGATCCATACAAGAGCTTGAGGAGCACAGCTTTTCTGGGACCATTGCTGAAGCCTAGGGTAGGTCTAACATCAGGGGTTCATTAAAAGTCCTCACCATGATAGCACTTTATTCACAAGAACATATAGGGGTTGATTAATGAGGAAAATTTTGTGAGAATAAGGGTGTATGATATGAAAGAAGGTATCTAACAGCCTGCAAATTTTCAAAGACATTATCATTTAGGAGGGGAGAGTACTATTTAAAGTGTCACAAACACACAGAGCTTGGAAATATATTTAAGTGGACAAACAATGCAGAGCTTATTGACATAGGCTTGGCCATATAATATGTGGTCATGCAACTTCTACTCCTTCTGCACTACAGCTTGGAAATGAGGTCCCAGCAGCTGGCATTTGTCCCTACATTTCAATAATGCAGAGAATCACAGCCTTTTGTATCCCTCAGCAGAGCTGGCACTTAAACATATAGGAAGCATTAAATTTCCTAAATATCAGCAGAAACCTCTATTACACACAGAGAACTGCAGGAGGCCCAGGACGACATGCAACGACGGGCACTCAGCCCTTTGAAAAAGAGAGCATCCAACAGGGACTGCTTCCAAAACCAAGAGACAGCCGAAGAAAGCCATTAAGAAAAGAGCAAGATCAAAGAGAACCTCACAGGTTCACGAGTCTAGGTGAATATGCTCATGTTTATTCACTTGCTTTGTGTTGCAAAGAGCCCCCTGGCGCAAAACTGAGCATCAGGCACGTGTGCTGGCTGCCCAACACACCCATTTTTTGCAGGATTTTTATCTGTGCATTCGGAAGGCTTTTCATGTGCACATTTTAAGGCAGCCAAACTTTCTGAAAACACAGATAGTAAATCACATATATATACCATTTCAAGCCTGAGGAGGAGGTTAGCAGTTATTTTTGCCATTTTTTTGGCTTCTCAGAGAGAAACCAATATGATTTTTCCTGAATTGGCATACAACCCTGTAACAACTCCCAGCGACTTTTTTTTTTCCCTAACTGGACTGTGACCCTTGGAGGTAGCATTTGTGTTTGGAAACATGCAGAAAATGGTTTGCCTAATGCTGCAAAGACTTTGGAAATTGTAGATTGTTATCGATAATTAGCATGATTTTTGCCATTTACTTAACAAAAAGACAGAGAAAGGCTAGGGTCAGTGGCAGTGGTTCAGGCTTGTCACTCTTCATCAGCTTAAGTGCTGAAAGCAGATGTGAATCAGGTTACAGCTAAAAGCTTTATATACCAGTGTTCACAGCCAAGAGTACATCAGCTGTGAACATTTGGTTAACTTTTATATGTTATGATTCCTAAAAGGGGAAAGGTTCTTGATGGCTAAGAATCCATTTGAGGTAATGAGAGCTCACTTGGACCTAATAGGCTCAACTTCATTAAAGTAGTGCATGCAAATAACTGGTATTCAGCTTGCAAGCTACATGGAAAAATCAGTAGCACCCGCTACATGCATTCATAGACTACAGCAAACTTCAACCCACAGCCTCAGAATGAGCATTTCTATCCTTTTTTATGCATATAAAACATTTGCTGATATTAATATCCACAAGATGACTATCAAATATATATAACACCCAGAAAAACCTGTATATACTTAGGGAAGTGGTGGGATATTTCTTAAAATAGACTCTTCGCATCTCTTTCCCAGCTGGCTCTTGCAAATTCCCTGTCTCCATCTAACTGCTCAGTTAGCTGAAAACAAGTAAGTATATTAAGAAGATAAAGCCTTTTTCTTTTTGTGGCTACTAGGAAGCGATTGCCCATTTTGCCTTAGACCTCAGATTTCCAATTTTGCACTTAGGAGTATATGAAGACAGGATGACTGAACATACATCCACTGGCTTATTTGAGCAAAGGAGTCCAGCACCTTTCATAAGTTTTCTGTGCCATTCCCCTAAGTTTGCTGAATTGTAGTGAAGTGGCAGATAGGCACTAGCAAAAAAGATAGTCATTTTTAGCGAATAGGTTGCCCTCATATTTGATTGTTTTATGACATGGAAAGCTTTGATATGTGAAGTGGTGGCCTGCATAACACAGCACTGCTAAACTCCTTTATTAACAAGTTAAACAATCAAGATTTCAGCCAAGCAACACATGTAAAGCACCAGATATATTGTCATGCTTCAAGGAGATTCAAGATAAGTGAGGTAAATTTGATCCTTAGCCTGGGAAGGTGTTATGGGAAGGAAACCTGGTCAACACAGAAGGCACTTTTTTTTGTTACGTGGTATATCCTAATGGCCATAACGGCAGAAATTATCTGAGCTGTGCACAATCTTGCAGGAAGATTTGGAACAAATAGGATTTTTTCTTTTCCTGTGTAAAACAGTGTGTACTCTGTATTACTAGCCACATTTCAGCATGTTCCTGACTGCAGATGTCAGGCAAAAAGATTGCAAATAACAACTCTGCTCTGGTTAAAAAGCAAAAGCTTTTTAAAATCCTGTTGTCTGTATGGTTTCCATGTTCCTTGACTTTTAGTAACTCTATCCTAGCAAAAGAAAAATGTCAATTGTCTTCCTGTGCAAAACTAGGATTAATGATGTAGGGAACAGATGCATGCCAGAAGCAACAGACAGTTACATTTTTTTCATAATATAATAAGCTCTAAGCAGAGCTTGAGACTACGAGGAAAATGTGCTGGGGAAATACAGAAGAGATTTTAAGGAACAGCCCTCGTGATTCACAGTCTTTTCTCCCCACCATATTGAAACCTGGAAAATTGCAAAGGCACACAGGCACGTGCGGGAATGCACACACAAAAACTGGAAGAAATAATATAGGTGAAGCTGTTGTAAAATGGCCAACCTGAGATCCACCAAAGGAAGTCATCATCAGTGATCAAACCTGGTTGTGCACTCCCACCGCCAACTGCTGTAGTGGTTGCAGCTGGAACCCAAATCCTGCTCTCAAATCTGCTGTTACGGTACAGGAGCTGGTACATCTCAGGCAATCTGAATGTGAGCTAAGGCAGAGGTGGTTATTCTTCATTTCCTAAGGCGGGAAAGCTTCAGCTGGGAAAAGGAAGGGCCAGAAGACTCTAAGGGTAAATTTCAGATAAATCAAAGCTTGGAGAAGCAATAAAAACCTCAGAGCTGAACCATTAAATTATATGGTAAAAAGAGAGTGTTTTCATCCTTGACTTATCCATGGGAACAGCTTCAGAACACATGTTCTACAGAAGCACATAATCAGTGTTCTTAGATTAAAACCCCCTCTCGGTAGGCAGAGGAACCACAGAGATATCACAGTGAGTATCTTGTAGCAGGAAAAATAACTCTCTGACACATGCATGAACATGAACAGCACCAGGAGAATAATCAGGTGATGAGAAAAGCTGAGAATCACTCATCTTCATGGTTCAGATGATAGCATACTGACCACCAGGTGGAGTCAGAAAGAAATAGGGGGCCATCATCATTTAAATATATATATTTTTTGCCCAAAAGTGTGACACTTATCTTGTTGCAGCTATCATCACAAAGATAGTGTTAAGGTCCAAATGCATACACCTAAAATTAGACTACTACACCAGAGGCAGATGTCTCTCTACACTTCCACTATAGTCAAAAGAGACATTATCAGTACAGGCGATGAAGACTGGAAAGCCATTTAGCTGTTCAAGTGCAAGTGTCTACTTCAGGCTTGCAAAAAAAAAAGCCCTCTGGCCTCCATTGATTGCATTGACTAGGTTAAGTATGAAGGGAGTTTTGACATCTTTCTCACATTGTAGATGCACGTATATGTTCACTCGAATTCACGCTGTTGAGTGGGAAGATGAATCTCAATCCATGGGTTTAGCTGAGTGTTTGTTTGTTTGCTTGTTTGTTTTTGACATGGAATTTTCAGCTCATCTGCATGCACGCGTGTGCTATAATGAACCAGCTCAGGCACGGAATGCTAGGACATTTACCGAGCACAGCACTCATGCTACTGTTGGTGCATATGTTAATACTACAAGGCACTCAGAAACTGCTGCTGTGCAACAGCATGTTTCCAGGAAGATAATAAGCCACATATCTTTTACCCAAACTGAAACACACAAATGATTTTCCCTGCTTTGCTATCCTCCTCATTTTGATAAAACTCTCTCCTTCCAACTCATCCTGCAGCTTATCACACTTTAATGAAATTCCTCCCATTCATACTTACAAATATATAGATCTGAGATAGGAAACCAAGGCTACTGCAATTAAAGTGGAGTACTCAAATACAAGTACCTCTCAAAAACTTGTAGCAAACATATAACAAATCAATAACCTCCACCTTACAACAATCTAACCACTTTTTATTGTATATTAAAGGCTGTTTTAGTCTGCTGCCATTTTTTTCCAGAGAAATCTCTTTGTAAAGAACAAAAGGCAGCAACTGCTACCAAACAAATATTATTCCAAATAACCTGTTTTTTGCAGCTTTTCAGCTTTTCTCACCTTGAATTAGAAAAATCTCAAGTGAGAGCATATGATGGCCAACAAGACTGCCTGACCTCCTCTGCAATGCTACACCAGAAGGAAATGAATGGAAATTGTCTTAGCCTTCATAAAAGCTTGTTCTGTCCTTGAACAAAATGCTAGCAGGTAAACATTATGCTCAATGGAATTGTTTACTTCTGTAAACTCTCCAGATGAACACATTTTGTAACTGATTACATGGAATCAAAGGGAGCTTTTTTTACCAAAGACAAAAAGGACACAACTAGGGCCAAAACTCATCCTTGGATTGACATTTAAAATCATGAGGTGTGCCAAACTCTTTGTAAGCATTGAAACTACAAAATGAATCCACACAACTATCCGGTTCCAACCAAAGTAGCACCTACAAGTCCCATCCCATCGTTACAGACCGGGAACAAATAGAGTCACTTGACAGGGAGAGATTAAATCTCGAGAACTTCACCCAAACCTGCATTCAAATCACTAGAAAAAAAATTGCCTTCTCCAACTGATCATTTTTGTGTCCAGTTTCTTATTGTTTACTTTTCAGAAGAAGGTCAAATACACCCCTTTAGGTATGAAATGGAGCCTGTTAACAGTGACAAGTTTTGAAACAACAGCAGTGACATGGTGTCCAGCACTGAGCTTGCAAAAGCCAGCTCTATTGCACCATTAGTTCCAATGGTTTTAAAAACACTCTTGAATTTCCACTGACATCAGGATATTCTGGGAAGGGGGTGGAAGGATGGGGCAAGGAAAAAAAAAAGGTCTGCTTTGTAAAATAGCACTGCAGAGCATAAAATACTGCACCATAGCTGTATGACTGGGTAATTTTGCATCTGCCACAGAGGAGAGTCAAATCTAATGCTGAAATCTTTGATATACCCTGAGGTTCCATCACTTCCTCTCTCCTGAAAGAGCAAATTGTTCATTACTCATTAATTGTCCTTTATAAGGAGCGTTTTCAATTAAACTTACTCCTTACTTGGTGGTATTAGTCCCCAAAGATTAATAGATGGCTTGTAATTCCTGAATTGCCATCTGTATTCTGTTATACACTTGTCATTTGTTCCGGTTATGAAATCAAACCAGAATGTGTCTCATGGAAAGGGGAGGTGGCCGTCTGGATCCCTGGGAGAGCTTTTAGGTGGAAAGAATGGCCAATTCCATTTGAGCACAATGACAAATCTAAATGATTGCAGAGAAGACGGCAGGTCCATGGAGGAAGCCACCCAAATCACAGTTCAATTTATTAATTCCTGCATGATGCCATCCAGGTGTCTTTCTGCATTTATCAAAGTTTGAGAGTTTTTTCTTTTCTCCTTTTCTTTCCTTTTCTTTTCAGCTGGAAAGAAAAAAGGGCTTTTGTATCTTAGGGGAAAAAAAATGATTTTCAAAGCTAAGACTTCTGATCTGTAGAGACAATAATAGTAAATAAATCAAGTGGAAAATATTTTCTTAAAGGAGGCATCTGGGATTTCGTACCATGTTTTTATTATTCTTACTTAATATTTGCATTACATAGATACCATATAGAAGTCTTAGCCTTGTGCTAAGATTAGATAAGTAGACTCACATTTTGCAGGATTCGGAAAAGAATTATGTGTTTACTTTCTCAGTTCTGTCATAAAAAATAAACTTCACTCAGGATGTTAGTGAAGATAAGCCATTTTCTAACAGCTTTAGATTTGAAAATAATTCCATCTATATGGGGAATAATCCATATTAATCCATATTAATAGCATTACATTTCCAAAGAAGCATTTGGGAACACTGCATATACCAGGATGTGGAATTAGACTTATCGAGCCTGACCTAGAAATATCCATTACTCAAAAGGGGACTGAATACCTATGGAGCAAGAAAGAAGTAAATAGCTGAACACCTAAATGAAACAGGCCCTGTGCTTCACACCTCAGCGCTTTCTATGGCAAATATTACCTGCATAAAAAGCACAAGAAATCATAAATTGCCTGAATGTGCATATTTAACATCCAGCCTTTGCCTCTAAGTTCAGCTTCTGCTCAGTCCAGTGATATTGGATGGATTAGCTAGATGGACAATACATGACAAGTAGCTCTTCTGCTGTGTTTTCTTCAGCTATTATAGTTACAATAAGGTCCAGCACAAGCAGTAGTCATATGCAAGGCCATAGTCACCTGTCACAGTTCCTGATCACTTATGGTCTCCATAATATCTTTTATATCCCTTTTACAACAAGAAAGTTGTTTATTTTTGGCAAGCCACCTATTTTTTGATATCATTGCTGAACAGCTAAATACCACTTAGTGAAAGCCTCCACTGGAACAGTTTTTTCAAAGTTACTTCAACATCACACTTGATGGCCATTTCAGTTAATTATGTAGTCTCAATGTAATATATAATTATCTAGTACATAATATGTAACATCCAGCTTCGGAAACATAAAACAATCCTGTTGCTCTGTGTGAAGAAATGAGGAAGAAGCATCCTTAATCTGATTAGAAGCACAGTCTGATCCACATTGCTCTGCTAAATTGCGTTACAGCTGATTCTGCCCTGCTGATCTTTAAGCCAAACTTTAGCTATGTGTTTATCATACATAACAGGCCTTTCTATCAAAAATATAGCTGTCATTTAATAGGCTCACATTGAATTCTGATGTAAATTCTCCAGCTGTATTTAATTATTTGGGATCTTAGGTCTAACAAGAGTACTCTCCACTGTTCTAACTCCAAAGGAATGCCCTTTTATAGTGCAAGATCTTCAAACCCTCATTTTAGCAGAGGAATAAAATCTTCGCACCATTCCGAGTATTTTGCCGAGTCTTTGCAGTTCTCTATGCAAGCATTTTGGCAAGGCACAGACTCTTCTTTTGTTGCAGGGACACCAGAGATGCTATTCCACTCTCAACTCATAAGCATAAGGCCAAAGTATGTAAGAGTTTTATGCTTCTGCAATTGTATGAACGAGTCTTGAAAAATGACACGACAGGAGAGCCGTAAGGCTGATTCAGTGTAAATCAACTAGATGTAAAAGATGGTAGATCACAGGGCAGAAACAGAGCCTCCCTGTTTCTGTCTGATCTGGACTTTTTTTTTTTTATGGCTAGGAGCTGAAATATGAATGAGAACCAACTGAAGCTCAGTCCAGATTTGACAGAGGGAGTAAGAGGTCAGAAGAAGATATAGCTAATGTTAGACTTCTATTTTTTAATAAGACTATGTGCTGGCCATGTATTACTTCCCTTCATCATCTGAAATAGTACAGGATGCCTTGCTGCTGTGAGACAATCATGCAGCAGATGTGACGAGGTCATCACTTTTATTATCCATCTAACAAGAAGAATTTGCCCATATTTTCTCCAATGTGGTTATCTCTTCAGGCTGCAATGACCTCATGACCTGAAAGACTAGAGTGATGACCCTCCAGTTCATTATTTCCAGGTGGATCCTGGTGTTTTTATCATGTCTTGAACAGGCTAATTCAATCTTGTATAATCACAGGAAAACCAGGACCAGGACTGTGGAAGTGTGAGATTACAGCCTAAAATAGGCCAGAGACTGAAGCTTTTGGAAAAAGGGAAAAGTGGCTCATTACCTGATTTCGGACCATTTTAAATCCTATGATTTCCAGTTGGAATTCACTGTGCAGAATCTCTTTGATAATGATGGTCCATGAAATAGCTTAGCTAAAGTTCCCCAAGAAAATCTGCCTGTAGAAATAACTTTAGGCTATTTTTTAGATCAAATCCTGTTTTATCCTTCCATTATCAGAAGAATTAGATAGGGTCAAGATTAGCATTTGTTTATACAGCAGTGTATGTTATATGTATACATTAAATGGACTTTTTTTTCATCATTATATATTTCAAATGCTTTTTGGAGTACAATGCTTCCTAACAAGCAAATAAAGGAAATACGTACAGAATTCAAATGAGATGGGAAAGAGATCTTGGTGTAGTATATATATTGATAAATATACTATGGCCAGAAGCTTTGTGAACGTAGGTATAGTTGTAGGATGTGTCTAATACTTCATGAAAAACTGCATATCCTACATATATCTAGCAGAAACAGACATAACAGTAAATGCTGTAAAGAAGTTCATACATCAGCTGAATGAAGAGGCCTGCAGATTTTTTATTTCTGATATTTTAAGTTTTGCCCCATCTCAATTAAAATCGGTTAGAAGTCAATTTCACAGTTGTTGGTTTTTAAGATCTCACAAAAATGATAATTCACTGCCAGGCAATAATTTACTTCGGTGAAGCCATTCACAGGGTAAAGCTGACACGTTTTAAGTCTCTCCCTCTCTCTCTTTCTCTCTCCCCCTCTGCCATCACATCCAGCCCTCTGTAAGCCTGAGGGCTGGAAAAGACAGTGATCATTTTTCTTTAAAAGGATGTTGAGGAAGAAAGATTTTACAGACCTGCTCAGCTCACCCACACCATCCTCTCACTGCCATTAGGTCTAGGTCTGAGGTGAGTAAGAGCTGTTCTTGCCTTGTCCACTGACATCTGAACCTTGCTTGCAGTTAACTTTGCATAAAGTGAGTATTTCCACTAAGGGCATGACATGGGAAGATGAATTTGAATGTAAGTCATTCCAAAGCTCAGCCTGAGAGCTTGTTATTTAAAACAAAACAAAACAAAACAAAACAAAACACTCCTTTTTCTTGATTAAAACACTTGAACATACGTTTTGAAACCTATCCTAGCCACTCTCCTAAGGGAACAGAGCAAAATCACTCGTTTGGTAGAAGTTGATTTTTAAGTAAAGGTCGAAAAAATTGTGCTGGAGACTTTAGACACGTTTTCAAGTGGATAATTAAACCAGACTTTTCCCAAGGGGGATGGCCTTTAGTTCAGGTTTGGTTGCCAGGACATGTCTACTTAATAGATTGCCTGCTATTTCTTTCAGGTTTATTTGGCTTGTGTTTGAGTACATGGAATTGAAAGTAAATCAGGTAAATAGCATTATTTAAAGTTGGATTTGGATTGTTGGTATGGGAAAATGGCAGGCCAAAGAGTCCACAAGCCTGAATCCCCATGTCAAGCAAGGGGCTGCTATAGGACACTATACTTAATAGCACGCATGAATAGCACCTCTGAAATGTAGCTATAAGAAATATGTCTTAAGGATTGATTCACTTCTGTGCGACATGGGGAAGCTTAGCCCAGGTTTAGTAAGATTGATGCATTTTTTTCAGAGAAAATATAAGCCCAGTATTATGAAGCCTGAGTGCTGAGTAAGTTAACTCACTTTGTATATTACTAATCTTGAATAAGTCTTAAGTCTATCTTTATTTTTGGACAAAATTCACTCCTTTTGAATAATACCTAGCAAAATGACGCCTCAAACATCAACTACATGCATATTCTTTGTAGATGTCCCTATTTAATAACTACAGTCTAAGAAGATCTGATAAAGGGTTAGATAAAACATATTCTGGATTTAGGTCTTCGTTTTTAAAGGTTTGTTTCCAAAATCAGGGCTAAACATTATTCAAGTTTTCCTGGCCTCTCCTAGGCCATGCTTTGAACAGCAGTGAATTAACAGAGTATGCACAAAGCCAGTGAAAAGACACATGGAAGGAACTCAATATTTCAAACACATCTATTTACTTTAGCATTATTTCCACATATTTTCCCCTATGTCTGTCTTTACTCATTTTTACTTAAGTTATTAAAACAGATCATATGCCATCTGCAATCTATAATTAGCATATTCCCAGTAATCCACCCAAAATGGAAGCAATCTTTGGTTTATTACATACAGTATCATATGCATCAGAATACTATAGTGGGATCCATACTGTATCTCAGTGCATCACTTGCAAAGCACTTTTAGTTGGTGAGACATGAATAGTGTTAAAATAGCGCTTCTTACTTATTCCTGATGATCATGAACACGCCTCAGCTGTAACTATGGTTAAAATAATAATTAAAAAAATGCTGTTTCAAAGAGTCAAACATCTGCCCAATTCCAAGGGGCAGCATCAGAGTACTTGAACAAAAACGCAGCAGGGAATTTAATCATGTGAAAACTGAAGTGAAAGAAGATTTTGTATGGGCACAGCTAGTTTTCGTTCATTCATGGCAAAAATAAAGAGGTCAGAGAGATCAAGAGGTCACCTATTCATGGGTTAAAAAAAAAAGAAAAAGAAAAAGAAAACAACAAAAAAAGGACTTTTCTATAGTCCACTATGCAGTGTTAGGAAATGTCCAGATCAGGGTCTCCCCACTCTGCATTCTACCCACCTTGAAGTATAAAGAAAACAAAATCCTCAGGCTTCAGCCTCTCCCAGACGGCTTTTATCATAATCCATATTATTCACAAAATAGACTGGAGGTGACTTATGTGGTGACCTCTCACCACAATTCAAAACCAGTCTTAATGAACTAGGGTAATTCATTCCTCCAGCAGAGCTTATGAGATAAGGCAAGACCCCACCGGTGGGCTCAGCAGACTGCAATGTTAATCTTTTGTAGTCTGTGCTCCAGAGGACCTCCAGGTCAAATCCTGATGCTGCTGAGACGTAGCAGCCTTATTGTTTGGAACTGGAGAAGCATGGGTCTTGATTTCAGTGTTGCCATTCACTTTGCAGAATGGAGTGTGTGTGTATGGAAAAACAACCCATAAAGTTATTTATAGCTGTACAACAAAACTAGCTGCTGAAAGATGGAGAACAAAGATTTTAAAAAGAAAAGAGAGGGGAAAAAAGGAAAGAAAAAAATAGGAGAGAGTTTAATAAGAAATAAAAAAAGACAATGACACTGTGATCCCAAACACCATTTGTGGTGGTTGCCCTCTTTGTGTCTTTAAAACCTGTGGTGTTGTTGCTTCAAGGGTTAGTTGGATGGAAACCGCACGTGAACTGGTTTTAGCTAGTCATTACAAAGCAGAAATGAATGTGTTTTCATCCTCCTGTATCAGAAGAAATATTTACCTTATCAAATGTGATAAATATAAATGTAACATAAGCACTTATCTGCCTCTACTGCTCCTATACAAACTAGTTGCCTCCATGCTCCAGGGTACAGAAGGAGTGCTGATATTCCTTACTTAATATTTCCGTGGAAAAAGGTGATAAAGAAAGGAAAGGATGTGTTTAGGTTTGAAGCAAAAATCATGGTGAAGGGAACTGAATCTAAGTTCCCAAATCTCAATTTCTTGCTGTAGTCTCCTTGCCTATCCCTTTATTTTACTCGGCTCTGATAATGCTTGCTGGGCAGTAAAAAAAGTAAGAAAGTCCTTGTGTTCCTCATCTAAAAACAGGATAGCAAAAGGGAGAATTGGAGAATTGGAAACCGTGGACCTTGCTCTTCCAAAGCTTTCTAGGGGAAATAACAGGCAAGTGGGCCTATGAAATAAGGTAACAGCAGGCAACAGCCTGCTGGAAATGGTGTTTAGGTGAGGACAGAAGCATACAGGAACTGTTGACACTCATCCTCACCTCAACAACTCTGTTTTGAATGTGGCACATTGGTAGTCCCCACAGCCAAGCCTGCTGACCAGAATAAGGGCTTAAGGCAGAGGATCAGGAAATAAAATCTTCATTTCTCTTAGGTTATTACAAAACTCTCCTAGACCTCAGCAGGGCCAGGATGTTGCGCTATGGATTGACCCCAGTAAGGATAGCTCTGTTTGACAAGCAACACTTCCCACTACTGTCATATTATTCTGAATTTATTAAGAAATAATAGTGGTATAGATAACTACTGAGGGATGTATCTATCTTAAGGATAATAATATTGTCTTGTTTGAGGGAACTATTTTGAGATCCTTCCTTTAGTAGTAAGCTTAAATATTTGTTTTGACTATGAGCAGAGGTAGCTGGAGTGCCCATGTTCTCATTACTTCTGCCAAATACAAAATTTGCAGATGTGATTAAAGTGCTCATTTTCCAAATTGACCCCACAGCCATTGAGAAATATTTAAAGAGATTTTCTTCATAATTTCTTCAGGATGAAAGGCTTGTTTAATGCCAACTTTTATGGAAGCACAAGATGATTAATATATATTTTCTTTTGCTCCTTCACGTGGGTTTCTGAGGTTTAATTAATCAAAATGTTTTAAGTTGTCTGGAGACCTTAAAATAAAGGCTATTAACACAAGGACAGAACAGTAGCCCTGTCTATATTTCTATCTGAGGAGTTCTCTAATTAGAACAATTCTGAGCTTCCTCAGAAGTATCTGTGAAAGAAGATGCAGAAGTGCGCTTTGGAGACCCTCTTGGCATGCACTGAGTTAAAATCTTACTTAGTTTTCTGTTTATTCAACTTCCTGTGTTGAACTTGAGACCTTCTGAATAACGAACAGCACTAAACACCATTAACTGCCATGGAAACTACTCAGTTTTCAGCTGAATATGGTCAACTTTCCTGAACATTATTATTATACTACTATTATTATTATTAGAAGTTGAATTTGACTAATGCATCTGTGTGTGTGTTATGCAATACAGACTGGAAAGAACAATTTTCTCTTTGGCTTCAGTTATGTCATTTCCCTCAATCTCCTCTCTAGTTAATGTCTGCAAAGAGGTAAGGAGAAGATTCTGGGATGAATCTTAGGCAAGGTTACATGCCGTGCCATATACGTCATTCCAGCAAGTCCAGATTGGTTCATCACCTCAGTGGAAACCTCAGTGAATAATCATGATCTCTCCCAAAAGTCCTCAAATTGGGTGGCTAGGGTAATTGATATAAGGATCATGACAGAGGGCAAGATCAAGACTGTATTTTATCATCTCTCTCCTTTTTCTCCTCTTATTTTTGTTCCTCTCCCTATTCACCTACTTGGATACAAACATGTTCCCAGGCCTGATCCTATTCACCTACTTGAATACAAACATGTTCCCAGGCCTGATCCTACAACTATGTCATCTGCAGGAACCCCAGCAGAACTGGAAATTACACTTGAGTAGTGAGAAGGTTCCTTGCATTGCTTCTGGATTATTAAGGTTACTTATGGTTGGATTTATGCAGCAACAAGGAGACGTGAGCTCAACAACTTGATAATTGTTGTCATTTGCAGCCAAGAATTTGAAGAATATTTCCAATATGAAAGCAACTCATGTCAATGGAAACCAGTGATACGAGTTTGAAGAATACTGCTGCTGTGAAGGCTACATTTCTATAAAATTACAGGGAAAGAATTTTCTTCTTCTTTTTTATTACCTTCCTTAAATTGGATCTGTAATGACTTTTACAAAAGAAAAGGAGGAGTGGAGAGGAAAAGAGAATTTGTACTGTGAAACAATATACTTGTGAAGTTCAAATAAAATAAAAAAACTATGTTATCTCAGAGTAATACTCTATAATTATATCCATTCTTTTATTTCCTACAAGTTTGTATATTACAGTGCACTAAAACAAAAGGCCAGCTCACTCAGCTACCTAGATCCCATGTCTAGTATACTACTCCAAGGGTGAAATTAATTGAAATTCAATGATGATATGCTGATTTACAAGCCAACAATCTTTCGCAGAATAATACAAATGTCTCTTTAGTTTCTGAATGAATGAGTGCTTAGATTTAGAGAACTTCTATGAAATCAAAAAGATAAAGAATTCCTGTAGTTTTTTCTCAGACCATAAAAATAATCACATGCAGGGCTAGCTATCTAAGAAGAACAATATATGGAAGTAAAAGCAAAAGAGTTTCTCTCACAATATTGTGAGGGGCTAACCAACTAGGTTCACTTCACAGCGAAATCAGTTCTCCTTTTGGTTCATCTGATGACAGTCTCATGGCAGCTTTACTCTTTGCAAATAACAGTTCAGAAAGCTTGAAAGAAAGTTTCAAATCTGGATGGAGAAGCTATTTGTCCCTCTGTTCACAAAATTTGGACTCTGGTGTTTCCATGCAGGTCGCTGCACTGAAAAACAGGATGTGCAGAGGGTTGCTTGCTCCTAGCTCAAGTGTCTGAACTAGGGCCCCCCTAAGTATTTAACCAGAAATTTGCCTGAAGGGTCTTGTAACCATTTGTCTTTCTGCTTGCCCAACCTCCCTCTAAAAAGGTTTTTTTTTTGATGGATGATTGCTATCTGTCACCATTCCCCTTAAGGTGAACCTTCCTGCCTTTTCAACCACAGTGTCTAACAATCAGAAAATAACAAGGAGAAAACTTCTGGCAG
>JAUBOD010000130.1:752754-766256 GCA_032353885.1 Nothura maculosa
TAAATGGCCACCCTTTGTCTTGTCACTCGATACACTCCAAATATCCACCTTTGTGCACACACACAGACATCACTTGTCCCAATGACGCAAATGACGAAAACTTACACTGTGCTCAAGCAATGTGCAAAGAAAAAAGGTTTTATGTGCTGCAAATAAATGGCATGTTGTTATCTCCTTAAGTATTTTTAAAAGTTCCTCCATTAAAAAAGGCTAGATTTACTGGCATTAAATAAAGAAAAGATCTAGAGAAGCATCTATCTATCCTTCCATCCATCCGTCATTAGATGTAATTTAATACTTAATGACATTTGCGATCATCATGCCATGCTTGCAATTGAAAATGAATAATTGAAATTCCAATTACTACAGGGGTCAGCATAAGGGGAATTCATATAGTAACTTGCTAGGCAATAGCTTAAATTTGTAGTCATGTTAGAACTACAAACAATGTGTCTCATTCTTTAATTATTTATTGGGAAATGTCAACTTAATTTCTTTTAGCTATTCCTGTGAACAGTTAGGGCATTGTCCTGTAAGACAGAAAATTCAGGCATCCTCATGCTTATCCAGCATCTAGCTGGACAATCCTGGATCAGCACTTTGGTAGCACTCTATATTTATCCTTACCAGTGCAACTGAAGATACCACCAGCAAACCAAATGCACTTAAATACTGGCCTTATATCTTTAAGCATGGGACAAATAGCAAGAAAATTACACCAAGAATAGAGGCTTCCAATGGAACTAGCCCTAAATAATCGATTCTGGGTTTCAAAAAAAATCCAGTGGCAAATCATCAACATAACAAAAGAGACGCATTTTCAGCCCATTAGCTGCTTGCTGCACAAGGAACTTTTCTGACTTTCTCAGAAATTTGATCTCCTAATGACTGCAGAAAGGGCATCAGGACAGAAAATAATTACGGTCTGTCAGACAGTCTGGCATTCAACCCTCCACATGGTCCAGCAGACGGTGTCAAAGTTTTGACCTCAAGGGGTTTTAAAGAACACTGTCAGAAAATACTCATCTAAATGGTCTACCGAGCATCCTACAGCTGATCAATGTCTTAAGTGAGCAATACTTAGCAGCTGGAATGTGTTTGATTAGTACATCTCACCCCTGATTGATTGGTATTCTAAATAATTAATTGCCTTGTTCGTGGGGGAACAAAATAAAACTTTAATAAGTGACAAGGATCTTAGTGTCTCTGTAGCGGGCTACAAGGATGTCAACTCTGCTTTTCACAGGTTGGCTTAAAATTCAGTTATCCAAAGCACCTGCATTCCCATACAGAGCTTCAGAATTCCACTACTTCTGTAGCACAAGGCTTAAAAACAATAATATGACTCAGTGGCCATTTCTCTCAAAATGATTTTTCTTGAAGGAATTTTACATGTTAGTTTCACTTATCTATTAATCCACATGATCATTTTATAGAGGTACAATGTTTTCAGACTCTAATTCCAGAACTATGTCTTTAAAAAGAATTATGAATACAGCATATATTCATATTAGTAATTTGAATAGGCTGGCGATCATCTCACATTAGATATCTGAGTGTGAACTAGTCTTCATTAGCTTTCTTCGTGGTCAGGAGAGATAGGCAGCTGCAGAAGGCAACTATTTGTTCTGTCTTGGATGCTTTTCTTTTGGATGCCTGAGTTTGTGACTCCCATCCATAGTGCGAGGCTCTATGTGCCTCAGTTAATCTTAAGGTTCAAGAAACTGGGGAGTGATCTTGACACCTCACAGCAGATCCAGGCTTTATTTGTGCATAACCCATCATATGCACTATGGCTGTTCCCCAAGTCGCACACCCCTCTCTCCAATCACACTATCACTCTTTGAAAAAGTCTGGGTCACTCTGCAAGGCGACTCTACCAGCTCCAAGGCACCAAAGGCCAGCCACTCCACCAGTGCTCTCTGGTCCCAGCATTTCAAAGACAATTAAGCATTTCATGGAATTTACCCCGAGGTGCTTCTCACCGAAACACACATAACTCACTCTCCAAAAGGGTGGTCGTCTGTCTCTCGCTCTCTCTCCCCTAGTTCCTGAGAAAGCCACTAGTGATAAATCATGCTCTCCTAACTTTTTCCCCAGCCTAAGGGAATGCAGCAACCTCCATTCCTAGTGTGATTAGAAGCATCACCCAGACGCTTTCCCTTCTGTTCTCTCCAAAGAGCTTGTCTTTCACATGGCTCACACAGATGGATTTTAGTTTGGATGAAGAGGAGTATGTCTTTAAAAATTCAGCGTTTTCCTCTTGTTGGTGGGGAAACCAGTTCCACAGCAGAAGACTAATTTTTTCCCTTGGGTTCCTTTATAATGTTATTTCTTCCCTCTCAAGTTAATTTCTGCAATTGGGCAAGGAGAGACAAGTTTCATCTTGTAGCCAGTGGAGGATACCAGGATATCCACCCTCACCCCATGCTGAGCTCTTCCACTGTAAGTCTACGGCATGGAAGAAGATGTTTTGCTATATTGCAAGCTCAGCTTTGAAATCCCTTTGTGTATAAATGCAAATGTGCTAAAATGATCCTCATGTTGTCTGAGTCTCTGCTTTTCTGGTCAGCGCTGCTACACTGCCGGGCAGGTCACAATGTTGTTATTAGCATCAGATTTATAAGGACCTTCATCATCGACTTTCAGTGGGTGAAGTGTCCTTGGAGAGGCCTTTTAAACAAACCCAATTCCAGCTTGTGGAATCAGCCCATCATTATGTCTCTCACCAACCCAAGAATGTGTGTTTACACAAGAGGAGGCCACAGGTCAGAGACAGAGAGCAGAAGCACAGACAGTGCAAATCAATATTTTTTAGATAGTTTACTGCTAAATAAACTATAAGACCAGGTCCAGCTGGCTTGAGTCAGCTTCACCACACTTGGTATCAAAGCAACAACAACAATCGCTTACTCATATTGGAGTTATGGGTCTCAGCACAGTTATCATGACATACTTCTGGCTGGCAAATCTCACAGCCTCGTAATCAGTTACTAATTCTAAATGTGAAAGAAAGATTCAGCTTCTTGGCTTACAAATAAAATGAATTATTTCATAATCAGGACGAGACCAATGGTTTTAAGTTCTTAGACCAACTGAGTAATCCTGGAGCATGAGTTGTTGGACAAGTCACAAAATCAGAGGGGTCTCTATTCTGCTCAAGAACTGCAGCTCCTAGATCTACTAACTCTCGGCCCAGGATCCTATCCCTAGGTGACAACAGAGTGCCAGCACTCCTGCGCAAAGGGCCAAAATGCATAAAAATGGGGAGCAGAGAAACAGAACCTGATGGCATTCTATTAATCAACAACTTTCCAAAATCTTTCCTACATTACTAAAGGCAATTCTGTGATGCAGAACGACATGGTGCTGTGGAAAAGAAATGCCTGCAAGCAAAAAAAAACAATTAAAAACAAAAATAAATAAAAAATAGGGAGAGTACAATGGAGTACAATCCAGCTGTAGGAAAGATTACATAGAGTAACGTTCCTGTCTGACTTGGCAGCGGTAGCGTCAGGGTTGTTCACCTGTCTCCTCGTGAGTCACATCCAACATTTGGACATGCATTTCCATGCGTATCCAGCACAGCCTGAGGCAGGAAATAACGAGAGCCCAGCTTTTGACATGTGTTGATACACATGGCTCAGTTGCCTAGCGCAGATGCTGCTGTGCACGTATTTCTCCATGCTGCATTTGTAAGTCAACAGGGCCCCTGGCTCAGCTACACTCACTTGGGAGCTCCCCACTCCGGGTGCTGAATTCTGCCAATAGTTGGCGCAGCTTTCTTGAATACATTAAAAATCTATAGATCATCTACCTTCTGGGAGGATTATCATAAGCCTTGTCTGATAACATAGCCAAAGAATTACAAAAATTCAATTTTTTTAACCGGTGAAGCTTAGGAAGAATTTTTTTTTAACCTCAGAGCTATTACATCTTCCTCCCTTCTCAGAGTTCACATATTGTTCTTTAAAGTTTAACCTTTCATTTACTTCTTTATTCCTTGAAATAGTCAGGCTTCATTTTGCTTACTAATTAAGACATAGAAACTCAAAAACACAATCAGGTTAACTGAAGGGTAAGTAATATATTTAATTCTTCTCTCCTTTCCCTTGAAAATGCAAACTTTTTTTTACTATTCCTTTAAATCATGGTGCTAAATATTGATTCAGAAGCTATATTAAATATCACTCCAGTGAGAATTTGACTAAATCATCTTACTTCAGAAAAAAAGTCTGCCCTGGATGTATGTCTAATAGTTGTGTTTTTAATTATTACTATTAGGATAAAATATTTATGCTATGCCAGTGTAGAAAATTCCAAGTGGGAATTATGATTATTACACTTTTGACTATCCTGCAGCTAACATTCTCCGTATCCATGCATAAATAAGATATAGTTCTATACCACTTGCATGATTTTAATAATCAAATTCATTCCACGAGTGACATGTTACTCAGTTCTGCTCTGGCATCATTCCTACTTTTGCTTTGTCATTGTTTGCATTACCTTTCCATTTCATCTTTCTAAATTTCCAGAAGCGACATTCCAATACAGAGCTCCTAGTTTTAGTGCTCACTCCAGGCAACCTAAGTTTATGTACAGAGATGCATTTCAGCTCACATTGAAAATAAAACAGAAATTTATTTTGCTATATCAAAAACTTACAGAGTAGAAAACATTAACATTGATGTTTGCATTTATCTTACTAATACGTATTTTGGGCACCAGCTTTGGCACCAACTGATAAAATTTTGCAAGAGTTCAATTTCACTTCACTTTTTTGGGGTTACTAGCTAAACAAGAATAAAAAAAAAGCCACAATATTTTTGGTTGACATAAATGAGCTTTCTAGTTGTTCTTGTTTTCTCTTATAAAGACACTGCAAAAATTGAAAAGGAAAAAAAAATAAAGGAGAGTGATCAACTGAAACATTTTACTTGGACTGAAATATCATGCTTTCTTTTGTGGAGTTTGGAGCTTTTCTTCTTTTTCATTTTTATTTCTTTGGATCAACATGCTTAAAACAATAGTTTTTAAATCCCTCATGTCAGTGTTCTCTTAATTTTAATTTTTCCTTTTTGGGAGAACAGACCTGCTAAATTATATGCATGTCACAGTGCATTATATGATAAATAAACCACTCAGGAATATTTCATTCAGCTCTACTTATATGACAGTTTTACCAAAGGATCTGTACATACCATCATCATTAGCAAGAAATTAAGACTCAGGCAGACATAGTACAAATTCATTCTATCTACCTTTTTGGCAGGGAAGGATAACTTTATGTTAAGGAAGTATTTTCCTTACATTTCCTCCTCAACAATGATTTTCAATCTTCACTCTCCTTTGACTCCCTTAAAAATTCTTCACTGGGGCAAGGACCTGTGTGCAGCACTCTTAAAGGCCACTAAAAATGGACTTTTTGTTTTGCTTTGATAACTTTCAAGTTAATGCCCAGAATTAATAACAGAGTCACGGCAGACTTCAGACGGCACATAAAAGACCACTAACTTGTTCCTGGTGGAGAAAAAGCAAGAATTTTCACACTTAAGTCCATGCAAGACGTAAATCACATTCTCCAATGACCAGAGGGGCACTGTTTTGAAATATACCCTAGCCTTGGGAACCTGTTTTGGGTAACTCTGAGCCAAATGAGTAGGATGAACCTTACTCTAAAGCAGCTCATGCAAAATGATATAACATTCTGGGGCACCACAAGCCCTCCTCTCTGTCACTCAAGATGGAACTCATTTTTGCAGCTGCTATAAGCATCTTCTTAAAGTGCAAGGAAAATCAAATAGATTGGACTAGTTTCTTAAGACTGCAAAAAAATTAGAGAAAAAGAGACATTGGAGCATGTCAGTAATAAGAATTACATTACTCAGGCTCTCACTGCACTCATGGCTCTTCAGTTCATCTCCGCCTGATATTCAAAAGCTGACAAGCCCTTCTCAAGTTGGGTGCTAAAACCTTTCAAAACCTCTCTTACTGTTCTTTCAAGATGCAGACAGTGAGGCATCAACCTATTAGCTACTGTTTTATGCAGTACCGTATTGACCTGAACTTTCACAAAAGAAATGGAAGATCTAGGTTCAAAATACGATTCTGCCAGCAGAGAAGATATGAGTTTTCTACTAACACAGAAGCTAATCCCTTCCCCTCATCCCAGAACCATTTCAAAGTCCATGTGGAGGGGGATGAGCTCTTTCATTTTCACTGAAGTTTTTCACCTTTGCGGGCAAGAAGACAAGGCTGCTAAGTTAACTGAAGGATGGTGACTGTGATGTTGTAACTTAGTAGATAAACCACTTTTCTGTAGACCTGATTTCTCCTCCAAAGAACTGTGTCTTTTTGGCACAGTGCAATGATCCCAACACAAGTGGTGTAGGGAGATCTCATGCAGATAGTGAGGGCATATGAAGCTTTAGTCATCTACCCTGAGGCCCTTTTGGGAATCACTAGAGCAAAGTAGATATACCTATCGAACACAGTATATGTTTTTATTATATATTTCTCTTTTTAGCTTCAAGGGTGCACCTTGGGAGTTCCTATATCTGTCAACTGACTGAAAAGGTTCTCCATGGTGAATGCCTCAGCTGTGGACATTTACATTTGATCAGACGCATCTAATCCAGGCTATTTTTCCATGTTCATTGTCATCTCTTTTTCAATCAAAAATTTGGATTTCATTAAGAAACCTCCTTTCACACTATCTCAGAACTAAACTTTATAAAATCCAGGATGAAAAAGAAAGAAGAAAAAAGCAAAACCTCAAAACAAATGAAAACCTCCTGTTTTCAGACATTCATGTCCCAGAATAGACCCTGAAATCTTACCATGACTATTTGGGCAGGCAAAGAGTGAAACGGACTATAAACAAAGCAGAAACAGATTTTATTGATTCTTCCCCATGCAGGCTAAGCCGCATGCAAAATCCAAATCCAACAAAGAATATCAATAACTAACGACAAGTCAAGTGCATTTTCACATGATTTCCCTCTCCATGGTCTAAGGCATTCTTGAAATAAGACAGGTTAAGGAAGATATTTACAAATTATGGTTTGAATTGGATTATGTCCCTCTCAGGATTCATTTCAATGTTTTCACAATGATGACTTCAAAGGAGTGGAGAAAGTTATAGTATCCCAAAGCTAGTCAGGTTTATTTCTCTATTCCCTGCAGAACATAAAAGCAAAAATCAAAGTGTTTTCTCTTCAGCAAAGAGCTACCCCAGGGCTCTTGTTCTTGCTATAAAGCTAAATTCCTTCTATCTAAGCCATGTGTATGGGTTTCCCATTTACCAAGCTGCTATAGAGTTTTGTCACCCACCACCCCGAGCCTCCAGTGCCAACAGAATTGGAGTGTGGTTTAATCCAGCAACTCTTGGCTGCAGCTGGGGGCAAAGCAAGGAGATATATGCAGACACTCACTATGGCTTACTCAGCACACAGGGTACAATTCACCTCTCATAAAACTTACGGTATCTATAATGGCAACATCTTCATGTGAGCTAGCTACCCTCAATTCCTTATATTGGAGAGAAACTACTGGCTACTTCTAGATGATATGAACCCCTGCCTCGGATTGTCTCTTAGGATACAGGCTAATACAACTCATGAGTTGCTGCAACATGACTGTCTTGTGCTGCTAATACCTTCTGTCCATGCAGGAAGGTGGTTATTACAGCATGTCTTCTCTCACATGAACTGCCTTGCTCAAGAATGGTTAACTCCAAATAACTCAAGTTTGTGCTGTAATGAAGACACAGTCTGCATCTCCTGCAACTGAACCACAGATCCTTCCCAAACTGCCAGGATGGAAAGCCTCTAATGTGCTTTATTACAAACTGAGAGTCTGTATACAGTTCTAACTGAATTCCTTATTTACCTTGCATTTTAATTTCTCGGGGATTCTTTCATACAAATAAACATCCTAAGGAAGAACAATTCAATTTATATTCAGAGGGGCTCTAAAGTCACTGTAATTGAATGATAATTTGCCATGAAGCACAAATGTCAGTCCTCATGTTTGCCTCTTGACCTGAAAGGATACGGCTAGTGGAAACGTCTAGCAGATAATTACTACTAGGTTAACCCTGAAGGCTTGGCTATTATTCACAGGTCAATCTCTCTAAGATAATTCCCAGGATAATATTACTGAGGAACACATTCCTCCTGCATAATGCAGCACCTGCCTCTGTTGTGAGCACCCAGGGATGGGCAGTTGAGCTTTGCCTCTGCTTTGGTCTCTTTATCAAGCTTTGTTGTAAGGGAGAGGGTGGAAAGAGCAAAATAGGAAAATAAGGGAAATATCACCTTGCAATAGGGAACCTGCAGATATTTTACTTGATTTTTTTTTATCAGAGCTAAAAGATCTCACAGAGTTTTTACAAATGGGGGACTTACAAATTCTCATGTTCCTCAGTACAAGAGTGTTGCTGTTGCAAATGCCATGAGAACTGGTCTGAGAGGAAAAATGTCCCCTAGACAAAAAGCACTAACAAATGCTTTCCTAGAACAGATCGTCCTCTTCTGTGTGTATGAACAGGAACATGTTTTGCCATTAAAATAAACATCCCTGAGAATGCATTTGCAACACTGAAAAGTGTTACGCAGTTTTGCTTGTTTCTCATTGTATCCCATCAGTTCAAATGCCAGAAAACTGTGTTATTTAATAAAATTCTATTGCAGGTGAAAAAGGGGGGAAAAAAATCTCAGACAATTGCTTTGCATCATTCCTCATCTTTTTTTGTCAAGACAAATAAGGAGCCAGGCACAGCAGTCAGTTATAATCCACTATATTTTAGACAGGGTCAATATGTTCCCTATGCTTCTATGAAACTGCCAGGCACGTGAACATGCACAAGAGACAGATCATGATGTAACTGCGTGTGGAGGTTAGCCCCTGTCTGCTTCATTCCCCTCTGGATCCTAGAAATCTGGGGCCAGGGAGGATCTCAAGGGATCATGCAGTCCATCCCCTTGCTCCAAGGCAGGCTTAGCTACAGGGAGGTCGGGCTTGACAGATGTTTGTTTAACTGGTTCTCAGAAAAATCTAATGATGGGAACCTCAGAGCTGCTGCAGTCGTTCTGTGCCTGGATTCCAATAGTCTTTGCACTGGAAAGCGTCCCTTCCCTATGTTACAATCCAAACAGTTCTGTTGCAAGACAAGAAGCAGGACAGAGCATCACTATGAAAATGTATGATGGGGGAAAAAAAGGGGAAAAAAGTAATATCATAAGGAGAAAATGAGGAAAAAATAAAACCACCTACAAAAGTCCCACAGGTTGTTTGGGATTTTACAACTCTGAAAGTAGCACTGGAGGATGGAGGTTAGTGGGCAGAGTGCCCAGTAAGAATAATAATTAAGAATAATTACTCCTTTGGTCAAAGGTGACTGGTGTAGTGAAGTTGTGTGATTATTCTGGACAGCAGCACAGAGAATGCAATGTGTAAAGGTATGCAAGGGTCTTAATTAACACCACTTATAATGCTATTAATAATGTATGATTAACTATTTAAATATTAATACCTTTTATTACTTTCTCTTATTTTGCTATATTGAACAAAAGGAAAAGGGATGACCTCTGCTTATACTATATAGCATATAAAAGTCACTGATAGATTTTCAATCTTATATTCAAAGGCACATAGCCCCTGATTTTCTGATTCAAATATTTATAAATCTCTGTAATTTCATTTGTGTTAAATTATGCCTTTCAGGAGGATAACTAATAACACTGAAAACATTATGCTTACTTACTACTATAATTAGTGGCTTTTAAATATTGATTTTTTGTTTTACTTCCAATTTTTCATAGAAAATGTAGATAAATAGACTAGTTTGTACTCAGTAGCAACATAGTGTGGAATAACTCCAAAAGATACTGATTTAAATTGGAAACAGTTGGGAAAAGGAGAAATCAATTATCAGTCTCGAGTTGCTACTACTGTAACTGAAAACAACTTTACAAGTATATCTGGATAATTCACATTACTTTGCCAACACTTTGAAGTTACACTTTCCCCCCTCACTTCTTAAGTCAGCAAGAAATGGTTATTAAAGGCATCTCTTAAACAAATAGTAAGTGAAACTGTCAAGATGTGGCTTTGAAATCTTTGAAAAGATGCCTGTAATGTATAATGTGCCATAAGCACATCTATTAAATCATGGCTCTTGTGGTTCTAACACAGAAATACCAGAAAAGAATTCCTCTCACAGAGGATCAGTAGCAAGACAATAATGGGAAACACTTGGGCAGAAGGTAAAAGTTGGCTAAAGCAAGCTCCTTTCCATCTGCTTGTTATCAGCAGTCCTAGGAGCAAGGCAGGTGACCCATAAATTCTTCCTTTTTTTTTCCTCTTTTTTTTTCAAATGACAGACTTTTGTTTGTGACTTTGTCACCATGAAGGGTCTCTTGAACTTTATAGAGACATTGTCCAGGAGTTCAAAATTAAAGAGTGGCTGTTAGGAAAGAAAAGCAGGAAGCTGGGGAAAAAAAATACATGTTTTTGCCACATTAGAAAAAGAAAGAAATAAAGAAAAATGTTTAAATAGCGAGTCTCTAGAGTTTGCCAGCTGTTGCGCTGGCAAATGAAAAGCAGATCGAAATCAATAGGGGAGTTGACCAAGTAACTTCCCCTGTCCCAGCTAAATGAAATGCAAAGAAAAATAAAAAGCACTCAAAAGGCAGTCGCCAGAAAAGCTTATTAGGGGGTATATGATGTCCAAAAGGATGAATAAGACACTAAAAGACATTGTATTTTGTATGGGAAGACACAAACTATGGATTGATAAATATAGCCAAACAAATTCATACCAGAAAAAAAGGCTCAAATATGTAATCGAGAATGCACTTAACCACTTAAGCATACCAGTGATAGGCATGGTGGGATCTTTATCTCCAAATGCTCTTGGTGCACCTCTACGAGATAAGATTTATCTGCGCAGAAGTTGTTGGGCTCCAACTGGAAATGAATGAAATTCCATCACCCCCATTAAATGGGAGGTCAAGGTGGAAGAGCTAATGCTTTCTCTGACCTCAAAAATCTCTGAAATTATGAAACGATTAGAAGAGGTTGCTGAGATAATTGCTTGGGTCTCTCTTTTTTTGTTTTTTTTTTTGTTTGTTTTTTTTTGTATAGCCTTGTTAATGCCTCGTTTATGACTTACTGAATATGGGACAGATACAATAATTAGCAGTTAGTTATTTTCCAAGACAGCTTTTCTACAAAGAAGCTTTTTTTGGTAGAATTTAAGGGCTGATTGCCATTCATTAATGACAATGTGACAAAAACCTTTGAAATCCCTTAAAGTCATTCTCTACTCTGCATCTTCTAAATATTTTGTCATCAAGAACAACACTGAATTGCTAAATCAATTAAATATTTGTTAATTAACTACAGTGAAGAAAAAGCCAACATAATCGTAAGTGAATTAAAAAATGGAATTCTTATTAGTGTGAAAGATTGGTGCTGTTCCTAGAGCCATAAGTTTAATTTTACTTGCCTATTTAAAGCTAAATTCCTTCCCTGCGATCTGTCCAGTTGATACCTTGATACCTGTTGTGTCACGAGGGGTTCAGAAGTAGATGGAAAAGTGAAATGACAGAGATGTGTGATATATCCCATTCAGGAGAATGCAATGATGTGAAGTTATTTGATGGTTAATCTGTATGACAGGCGTTTCACAACAACAGCAAAGGAAATACTGACACTTTAACAAATCTAAGAAAGTCGGCACAGGTTCTACATGAGATTATATTCACAGATGGTCTAGTGGACAAATCTAGCTGTATGTAAGTTTTGAATTTAAATTAATAAAGAGACCAACCTATAAAGTTAAGACGTTGAGCTAGAATTCAAAACTGCTCAATTACAGAGTTTTAATCCATTTGACAAGACAGAGCAGACCAAAACACACAGACGTTCTTGTTTGTGAAGGCCAGTTCACCTTTGAGGCTGATGTCTCCCATGGTCTCAATGAGAAATGAGAGGAAACTCCACTTTTGACTTGCCCTTGACATTTAGAGGAGTTAAAGGGCTTGAGTAATTATTAATTATTGGCAAAGGAATTTAATTCATTCCTGTATGCAGCCACATCCCCTGTGAACTGTATTGGGAGTAATTTTAAGGACTGAAATGTCACAGTTTAACTTATCCCTCAGTAAGACAACTTCCCACATTTTTCCATGAAAATGAGATTCAGAAAAGTGCAGTCGGGTGCACTGGACTTGATGGGTGAATAACTGACCATGCTTAGGTAGGATCATTTCAGGACATTTTTAAAGCTTGCTTCTGTATTGAGGGGGAGTGGAGAGTGAGGGAATTGATTTGTTAGTATGAAATGAAAGCATGATGAGACCAAGTAAACTGACACCTTTGTTATACTCCATGACAAAGCAGTGCCTGACTTGTCAATATTTTCTTTTCAAGCTGCCACATTGCACACTTTAGCGATGGTCCAAACACACCTTCTGTCTCTGAAGCTACTGAACTTTTTCCTCTCCTTCCCCAAGGAAGGGATGTGGGAAAGTTGTTGGGTACAAAGAACAGGGATTAATCATGGGAAAAGGTTGACCACTTGAGCTGCTGTGCTCCCAACAGGGATAACCAAAGAGGTCCAGTTGTGCCGAGGGTTAAACAGCTGTCTGAGCACTTGGTTTGGTCATACGCTGTCCATTTACTAATTGAAAAGCAGATACAAAATGAGGGAAGAAATTCAGCTGCTTCCTTCTGGGCCACATTCAAGCTCTCATGGTACCTGGCATCTTCTTATGTTGTCCCTCATTTCAACGCCAGTGTTTTTCTCCTTGCACTGTTTCCATCTCTTTGGATTGCTTTCTACCTTCTCTCCTACCTTGTTTTTCTCTGCTGATGCTGATCCTTATTTTGTCCCTTTTTGCTCAGGCCTACTTTTCATTTCTCATTTTATAACTTCAAGTATCTCCAGCCTCTCTTCCCAAATTTCTTGAGGCCTTGTGCCTGTGATGGGAGTCTTTTACCTTTCTCCTTGCCATCAGCAGTATTAGCATATGACTCTTGACGAAATAAAAACAAACAAACCTAATGACAGACCATAACTGGCCATGGCTCGATACAATTAATTGCTAAATCGGATTTGTAATGGTTTCCAACCAACACAGTCCCAAGGCCACCTTGTCCTTTAGACACAGTTCATGTAGTGTTCTCCTTAGCAACAACACAAAAGGCACGTGGCTGCATGTACTTCTTTAACAAAAGATATCTTGTCTTGCTAATAGTTTGTCAGTCTCCCTTTCAAGATATAGATACACCTTGGTCAACTGTGAGGACAATTTGTAACCTATTTTCTTAAACTGATGCATCACTCAATTTTCAGTTAAGCTCATTTAAAATGTCATAACTTGCTATACCTTCTTCCTCTTAAAACAGAGAAAGTGCAAGAAGAGCAGCAGCATGAGGTATGCAGGTAGCAAGTTATTCCCATCAGGAAGAGAGTTGTATGTTCACCAAAA
>JAUBOD010000130.1:776597-800439 GCA_032353885.1 Nothura maculosa
GTCTGCACAGAGAATTAATATGAGACTGTTCATTTACATGAGCTCCTCTGAATAACAGCTCTGCAGCTTGCAATGAGATTTAGTACCAAGGGCTTTGCAAAGAGTTTTCAGCTCCGATTCATGGCCCAGAAACCAAGAAAAGCCTTGGTTATATAACAAGACATTGCATGAGACATGCAGAGATCATTCCATATTCACTGCTTCCCTCCCCAGATGTCTCTACCCCACCCACCAGTTTGTCTCCCAGACATGGAACTGCAAGGCATTTCATTGCAGCTTCACTGGCTTGTGTTCCCCTCAAAGGAGAATTGCAACATTTCAGCTCCTCTCTCAAAATTTCCTCTCCTCAGGTCACTTCATTGTATCTCTGGCCCTAGAGATTTTTCCTGTTCTGCAGTTTCATAACTGCTGCAAATTTCAGTTTCAAATGAGCCGTTAACTCATGAAGTCTAACCAGGCTGGACCCGCCAATATTCCTTAGATGCATTTTCTTCTTGTTCTGTCCCTAGACTTTGGTTCTTCCTCAGGCATGTTCCAGACCATTTTACAGAGCTTAGCACTACCCACCTACTTCTTTTTCTTTCTTCTTCTTCTTCTTTTTTTTTTCCCCTCATCTCAATCTTTCTGTTGCAGGCTGCTATTTACCTAATCCATCTTCCCTGAAGAATTATGATGATCCCTAAAATCTGAAATGTTAGCTATTGAAACCCTTGGGTATATCCACAAATGATTATGTAAGGCTGGAGGCGCTATGCCAGATGAACTGATGACAGAGCCATTTATCATTAGCAGGAACAGGCACATTAATCGGCTACAATATCAGTATCATCCTCCAGCATTGACAAAACTCTTGTTGATCCCAAATGTTCCACTAGAGCATCCTTTATTAAATGAGATGAATAATACTGAGGCCAAGGGTCACCCTGCTTCAGCTGAGAAAGCTCAATTATTTATGGATACTTCACTCATTAAGACACCTATATGTTGCCAAGGCTGGTTAAGAGAGCTTTTTGGTCTACTGAATAAAGGCTATTGTCCTTCATATACAAATCTTCTGCATCAAGGAACCAACAGAGAAATGAAAGCATTTGAGCCCTGCAAAGCATCTGGAGGGTCCTCAAACATTGGACCAGGTTGTTGAGAAATGCAGTAGACTCTCCATCCTTGAGGATATTCAAAAAGCGACTGGACACAGCCCTGATCAACCCGCCTTGGCTGACTCTGCTTTCAGCAACGGTGAGGGGAGAGAGTGATCTCCAAATATCTTTCTCAGTCTCAATTATTCTCTGATTCTGAGTCCATAAAGCAAAGCCAAGCACATGAATTTCTAGGATTCTGTCCTTAGCTCTTTCACACACACAAAAGCTAAAATATTCATAATTGGCCACTACTGTTTGCTGCCTCACCTTGGAAGAGAAAGATCACCCTGACAAACTTTTAGGCTGATTTTCTTATGTACTCAGCATCAGGGCATGTGGAAAGCTCCAGCTTACTGGAGCAACTTACAGCAATCTTGCTACTCCAGTGGCTAATGACGAATAGTTTACCCTCAAAATTCACTGCAGTTCAATTCACTGAAGTTCTCTGTAAAAGGAGGCCTGCCTCACCTTTTTGGACAGGTTTTATAATCTGTGCATTCAGACTTTACTGCTGCTGGGTAAACATTGTGTGCTATTTCTGGCATAACTGATTAATGGCTTAGTATGACATCTTTGTCACCTTGATTGGTCCAGATGCAGTGGTACAGTCTGATAACTCTGCGTCAGGATGAGGAAAGGAGAATAGTGGTAAGTTCACTAGCATAGCTATCATACTCTTAAAGTAGTGAAAGCAAACTCCTCTCTTCAAATGTAATTTTCATCCACTTTTTCTTCAGCCTGCAATAAATGATTGTGACCCATTTCAGTGGAGGAAGAGCTCAGAAGTACTGCTCCTAGGGCATCAAAAAGCCCAGAGCAAAAAAACTGGGTCAGGTCCAGGTGGCCAAAGTCAATGAATTTTTGCAGGGGCACTCAACCAAATCATACATTTTTACTTCCTTGTGTGGATACCACAGCTGCATTTCACAGACACACACAGACACACACATATATTAACTTGACACACAAAGAGTTGGGGGTTATCAGCCTCTCCCTCCATACAATTTGTTCACTAATGAAAATGTGCTCTTGAAAATGATGCTTTTCTCACTTTATCACCTGATCCTTTGATGAAAGCAAGGAAAAGAAATTCTCTCTCCCTGGGGGAGTACTGTAAGGACTTTGTCTTGGAACACTAAAATTTTCTTGGAACACTGGAAAACTTCCTCTAAACTTGGAAAGAAACATTTTGTTTGCAGACACACTACTAGGGTATTTTCAATGCTGATACTGTATCAGGTTGGCAAGGATGTTTCATACCTGCGCAGCCAAAGGAACCGGCAGATGGTTGGTGACAAAAAGAGCATACCATGGAGCTGCAGGAGAATCATTTCAACAGATCTGGGATTTCAGAGCCTGAAAGACACAGTGCAACAGCCAAACCATTGCTCAGCTTTCAGCCAGAAGCAAGGCAGGTGCTTGAAGCCTTTGCCAAGATTCACTAACTCTAAAGGGCTTAGTCTCCAAGCCAGAAGTAGATCTGACAAATGTGTTTGGGAGGCTCTCACAAAGAGATCTAAGGGTGACCGCTTGGTGTAGGCCAGCACCTCCACCCCTCGCTTCGTGGCTCTTTGATAGTGTGAGGGCAGATATCTCCAGTGTTGTTTTATCCTATTACAATGGGCAGAGGCACACCTCATGAGTACAAGGAGAAGCACTGGGGACACATAGTGTCCCTTGAAGAAGTGGAAGCAGAGGAGATGTGCTACCCTGCAGGAGTCCTTCAAATTTGGTCCCCAGAAGGGGCCACAGATCCAACTACAGCATCTGTCAGCCACCAGAATTTGTTCCTGGGGGGCCTTTTCATAAGACAGAAACCATGGTACTGCAAAAACACAGGGAATAACTCTAGGCAGTGGGGATGGGGAGGTGGGAAACAAGACTGTTGGGTTCAGGATGGATGTTGAACTCTGTCAGATCTGGACTGGTTCTGTTCCCTGCTTGACAGCTTCATATTTCACGTCACTCTACCTCCAGACAGCAAGTGACATCCATAGAGTTCTCTCTACCATCTGAACTTCTTAAGGAAAAATGGTGTTTTCCATATTTTTCCTACTTCCAGTTGCTGGAAGAAAGAGGAGGAAAAATACATTTTTTTTTTTGTTCCTTGCTGTTAATTTCCATTCTTGAATCCTATTCCCTTGTGGACATTTCTACTACTTGCCTCCACTGCTGCTCAAAATTTCCCAGGCTGCAACTGCAATATATTGACCTGAATCACAGTTCCTGTTAAGCAATGCCGAAACCACCCTTAATATGTTCCTACGAACGAAAAGAACTCTAGCAAAGATCACTGCAGCTAATCTGTCTTCAGACTCAGGAAGATCCTTCTGTACTTCTGCCTTTCAGAAGTTGACCTTTATCAGATGTAAGGCCTACAAACATGTTCTGACTGTGCAGGGTATGCTATGAATATAGGATTTGATGCACAAATGTAGCAGCTCTTTTGCTACCATACATCAGCCAGCACACCACAGATTCAGTATCACAGAAAGAAAAGCAAAAAGGAGAGAGAATAAACATAACAAGTAACTTATAAATAGCAAATGGGGAAGAGGAGCCCAAATAAAACAGTGAATGCTGAGGGGGCAATGGAGTACGGCTCTCTAGAGGAGGCGATGGAAGCCAGAGGCAATATTATCTCTATAAATGCAAATATCATCTGAGAGAACTGTTACTGCTGTGATCAGGCCAGGAAGAACAATAAAGCTCTTCACTGGGTACAGGACCAGGTTTGCTGGTGTAGGAAACCAGTGCTGCTGACACCCCAGGGCATCAAAGTTCCCATTGGGACATCCTGAAACCCACTTCTGCTGACCCTTTCCATAATGGGGCCATCAAATGAATGGATCAAACCTGAATTTTTTAGTCTCAAGAGTCCAGAAAAAAAACTACCAGAGGTAAAATCATTCCCTTCCTTCCTTCACTTCATACCTCCTTCAAGAACAACACCACAATATTTTTTCTTTTCTGTTCTGCTGAAATCACCTAGGGGTCAATTATCTTTCCAGGATGGAAACCATATGCCATTTCACATTCTTGCATAAGGTTAAGCCGCGTATGATGAAACTGATCAATTATATCTTGCGGGAAAGAGAGGAGAGGGTGAAATCTAGCCAGAAGTTAACTTTCTCATTTGATGACAATCTAATCCAAAATATCAGACACATGCAGGAATTTGAATGCCCACAAGGAAAACAAGGAAGAAAGTGCTGTTTTTGTCATGACAACTTGAAGCTGCATGGGGAGCATTAATGCAAACAGGATGGAGAAACGCCCAATCTTAGGACTGGCAAGATTTTTACTGTGGGAGGGCTGAACTATTTCAGAGATAATTGTTCCCTGTGATTCTTTTGTCTGGAGCTTGCAAATTGCTTTAAATACAGGAGAGCCTCACTGTTATAAAATCTGGCCTGCTGTATGGGTCTATACTTCAGCACAGGAATATGCTCCTCAGATCTTGGGCTGAGTTTATAATCTATGTGGCATATGAGGTTGATTCTTATCATATGAATGGATTTCCTTCAAGCTAGAATCTCAAGGTTTTATGCTGATCAGGCAGGGCCAAAGTACAGGATGGAAATAGCAGGCACAGGATCACTCCATTGATTCTCCCACTGGTAAAAAATCCATGCAAACAGAAACTGCAAGTGGAAATAAGTGCTGCAGAGAAGAAGCCAATAGCTGTAAGGAAAGTGCGACTCAAGCTGAGACCTGTTAACAAATAAATTCTTCATAACTTCTAAACCAATAACTTTGTTGACTGTATCATTTTCCTTCCTTGTTCAGGAGCAGCTTCCTCTTTGACAGTGAAAAAGAATAACTCTGAGAACATTCAAGTCACAGCTTTGAAGATCTTAGCTTGTACCGAGTTACATTTCAATACAGCTATCCTTCCTCGGCATTTAGCATTTGGAAAGCGTATTGCTAAGAAGAAATAGGCACATAAACACACACACACATAGATGTCTACTGTTCTGGCTTCAAATAACCCTTGCAGAGAAACAAGGGTGTATATGTACGGATGTGCACGTGTGTGGGCATGCATAGGAAAGCTGAGCCAGCTTTATTTTAACTCTGAATCCCACCTAAACAAAGATCCTAATGTTATACGCTGGAATGAGGTAAGAAATATGATCATTTAGCCCCAAGACCTGCCTGAAAATACAGTTTCTGTAGCCCTGAATAAGTAGCAACCAATTTGAGGGCGATCAGATGAACGGCATTTAGAAGCGATGCAGTGAACTGGTAAAAGGGGAAAGTGTTTTCAGTGATCAATACAAAAATAGGGGCTTTCATCTAACCACGGAGAGAATGGCAGAGAAGAATTTGTGCAATATAATACAACATAAAAGGGCAGATAGCTTCTTATTTTAATCTAGAGACTTAATGATGCTTATTAAAGGGTTGTTACTTGGGTTTGTAAAAGAGTTATGGCCTTAAGTGCTTCTTTCCCTAGGATGAATAGCCTCATGAAGAAAGACATTCATTTCACCTTTTTCTTTTTTTCTTTATTTCTTTTTTTCCTTATTTCTTTTTTCCCCTCAAGTCTCTGGTCCCTGCTAAGGAGGTACTCTTCTCCCTTCTGCAAAACCATTGCCACAACTTGGCAATTCATGCAATGAGGAATTCACATGAATGCTTCATATTTGAAGACCACTGCCTCTCACCACGGGCAATGAAATTCATCAAGCAGCACGTTCACGCATCAACCCTCAGGTAATAAGTTACTGTGCTTTGATTCACATAGCAACTGTTAAGATTCACGACAAGTATACCAGTGCTTGAGAGCTGCAAAATAACACATTGTCTGTATGCTTAAGAAAATGCATCGGGCCAAAGTGAAGTCTGGAGGAGACACACTGAAGTCAATGGATTTCCACCAGAAGAGAGACGGGTTGCATGTATCTGCCAGGGAAATCTTTACACCACTGCGGCACTTCATTAGAGCTGTCATTTTGTCTATGAATTATTGCTTCCTTGTCAGATATGCCTCCCCTACTACTTGAAAACAGTCATTTGGGGAGTAGGCCAGCAGCAAAACAAAACCTCCTGGAGGTTAATGTAGCAACAACAAAAAAAAGGAGCTGGCCCACCTTTTAAATAAGGGGCAGAACCACATGGTACTCATTCAGCTACAGAAATCAAATCTGTCTTTATCTGAATACAGCAGGCAGCACTTTTTTCTGGCTCTAGAAATCAACAATGACTTTCAAACTCAGCATTACTAGTTTTTGGTTTTTTTTTGACTATATATTGTGTTTCAAAGCCTCCTAGTTCTGCAGTAGTAACTAGCAAAGACACAATTCAGAAGAATTAGTGTCTTAGGAAAGAAAAAGAAATCTATTCTTCAGCTTTTCAGTTGTTGTTAAGAAATCTCATATGTTAGTTGAAGTATACAAGGTGTGGGCTTCCCTACAGTGCAATAAGGAGACATGGTTCAGAAATAAGCCCTAGGAGACAGAAATCCAGGACACAGAGCTGCCTTTCTTCTTATTGGATGATTTTGTTCTATTAAGAGAAATTGGGCTTTAGAGAGTAAAAAAAGACCTTGTGTTATGCTTACTGTAGAAGAAACCATAAAGCATTAATTTAGATACAGTTTTGATCATATAGTTATAAGTTATAAATATCTGAGTAGTAATTTAGATATAGTTATAATAGTTAAAATAATAAATAAAATGGGCCAAACCTATCATAAGCAACATAAGCCATGTTGTTCCTATATTCTCCTTGAGAGTGTATGTCTTAGGTGTAGAGATATAACCTCTGTGCTGAACCTGATTTGTGTCTGGAGGGAGCCTAGCAGAGGATGTCTAATATGTTCATCTATATATGGTTTGAGATTAAGTATTATGAGACATGCTGAATGCAACCACATTCTTAGAGGAATTAACATGGCTTGGAATCAAGTGATGATCAAATGAATGGAACAAAAGAACCCTCTGCTGCCTTCCCTGAAGAATCACTTAGGAAACCGAAAATAAACACAAAACCAAATTAAAATCCTCACTAATCACCCGAGGAATAGTTTGGTACTCATTCTAGACTACTAAATAGCTAAAAATCTAGAGCAGCTGCAACAGAAAATCAGATACAACCTTACTGAAAGAAATTGTGCCTTGAATTATGTTGGTGCAATGCCATGGAAGTCAACGGGATATGACCTTCAGATCTAATGAAACAGGTCCTCGACATTTGTCCTAGTCAGCTTGGCTACTGACTAGGTCACTCTGCACATCATGTGAATAGCCTCTTCTTCCCTCTGTTTGTTAGGATAACTACCTTTTTTTTGTTTAAAATTTAAACTGGTGAGTGTGAGAGACATCCTCTTAAATTTTGCTGGCAAATCAGCACACTGGAAAATGTAGATAAGATTTACTTAAAAAATGATGCAACTTGGTGAACACTGGTCTTTCCTCTTTGAGATCTCTATATAATAGTACAGATAAAGTAAGAGGTGTAGGATGTGGGCAACCAGTTTAGAGTCAGTAGCGTTGACCAGTTGAGCCCTAGAGAGCTTATATGACCTTAAAGCATTGCTATGCAGCAAATCCATATTTTTTCCCATATTCCCATCCAGATCATGTCTGTCCTGCCCTGCACATCAGTGGCATGTGAGAAAAATCATCCACATGATTTCAAATAATAGTTTTCAAATACACATTTGGGAAATGTCAGCAGAAATTAGTTTGTTTATTCTTCAAGGAACCAACGTGGTTAACAAGAGGATGAGGGAGATGGGAAAGAAAAATATAATGGGAAATTAATATAACTACCATTATCTATAAATATTAAAGAAGAGTAACAGGTTAGGACATAAAAAAACAAATGGAATTTCCACATCTTAAGGTCCTAATAGCATGTAGGTTCTATTTCCTGTCAACTGGTTATAAGGTAATTGCCATTAATTTTTTATAGCTAAGTAGAGGAAGAAATGAGATTCCTGTATTATTGGCCATATACTCCAACTGTGAAGGGAGGCCAGGGCGAAGTGGTGAAAAAGACTCATCACAAACTGATGGAAATTATGGCTAGAAAAGATTTATTAATCCATCCACTCATCAATGCAAATTTTCTTCTACTATGGAACACCTGATGGAGTAGCCTATTCAAACAAGGTTTAAAAGTGACTCAGTGCCTTATTTTTGTAATGAATTAGATGTTTTAAAATTACACCTCTAAGTAAGAGGTGATCTTACCTACTGTGAGTAGTGTATGCTGTATGTACATATATAATTATGCAGTGTATACATGAATAATTTCTACCTTCCAGTATGTTCACAGTATATCCTTCTGATGGCCATTAGAAAGAAGTCTGAGCTCAGTTCAAGTGATAAGGCTTATCTTTCTCTGTAACCAACTAACTGCTTCCTTTCTAACACAGATGCTATTTTTCAATAAATACCAAGGAGTTTGTACAGATGAACTCCTTTGACTTGTATTTTTAACATCTTGAGTACTTTTCCCCACTGACTATATATGAAATTTCAAGATCCAGCAAACCCAGACTGGAAAACGGTTTAAATAATTTGTTCCTATACTGAACTTGATATTACAGCAAATACAGTATGGGTTCTGGTATTCAAAAAGTGTTCTATGCAACCAAAACCTTTTTTGGAGGACTATATATAGGATGCTGGATGCTGGATTGCCACCAGTTAAAAACATTTACACAGTGGTCAGATAAATATTTAACCCATGACATAAAAATGTGCATTTGTATTGCATTAGCTGAAAGGTCATGGCCAATTCATAAGCCTCTATGTTGTAGTATCAGTAGGTGACTGAAAATCATAAGGAATTAATGTTAATGCTGATTCCCCAGAGTAATTTAGAAGAATAACTTCACGCAAGGTCATCATGATCTATGTAATACAACTAACAGTAAACCAGTGACACTTGGGAAGGCACTACTTTACATCTGATGCACAGACTGAAAACTGAGATTACTGAATTTCATTTCTCTTAATTTTAATAATGACAAAAGCTGATTTGACCTGGATGAAGACAGTGTGGCCCCTCAGCAAGTTTGCTGATGATGCCAAACTGAGAGGAGTAGCTGATAGTCCTGAGGCCTGTGCTGCCATCCAGAGGGACCTGGGCAGACTGGACAACTGGGCCATTAGAAACCTCATGAAATTCAACAACAGCAAGTGCAAGGTCCTGCACTTGAGGAGGAATAACCCTGGACTCCAGTATAGGCTGGGGACTGACCTTTTGGAGAGCAGTCCCGCAGACAGGGACCTAGGTGTCATGGTGGACGACAAGTTGACCATGAGGCAGCAGTGTGCCCTGGTGGCCAAGAAGGCCAGTGGGATCCTCGAGTGCATTAAGAAGAGCGTCTCCAGCAGGTCAAGGGAGGTGATTGTCCCCCTAACACAGTCTTGGTGAGGCCACACCTGGAGTACTGTGTCCACAATACAAGAGGGATGTGGAGCTGCTGGAGAGAGTCCTGCACAGGGCTACGAAGATGATCAGGGGCCTGGAACATTTGCCCTATAAGAAAAGGTTGAGAGAGGTGGGCCTGTTCAGCCTGGAGAAGACTGGGGAGAATCTGATAAGTGTATGCAAATACCTTTAGCAAGGGAGGGAGGAGGAGAGGGCCAGTCTCTTTTCAGTGGTGGCCACTAATAGAACTGGAAGAAATGGCCACAAACTGAAGCACCCAAAGTTCCACGGAAACTTAAGGAAAAAATTCATAACAGGGAGGGTCACAGAGCCCTGGAACAGGCTGCCCAGAGAGGTTGTGGAGTCTCCTTCTCTGGAGATCTTCCAAACCTGCTTAAGCACAGCCCTGTGCCATGTGCTGTAAGTGACCCTGCATGTGCAGGAGAGTTGGACTAGATGATCTCTAAACTTCCAAAGGTCCTTGCCAACTTTAAGGATTCTATGACTCCATGATTACTATGACAAAATATAATAGATAAAATTAAAGTCACAGTAATATTTAATTCCATCCTTCATTAATTTCCTGAAATGTCTTCTGCTACCTATTTGGGAAAAATCTTCAAGCCACACTACAACAGCAATACAGGAATTCCTCCCTGCTTTGCAGGTGGGTTTTTTTGTTGTTTTTTTTTTTTTTCCTTAAAATAATCCCATCACGCCTGTCTTTTTGTCACCTTGGGAAAACAGAAACAATAATTTCCTCTTTTCCTCTGAGTGCATGACTTTCTTTTTCCTACCAAGTCAGATTGTTCAGCCCCTTAATGATTTTTGCTGCTGTTCACGGAATTCCCTTCAATTTGTCAACATCCATCACTAGATTCAAGGTGCAATCTTATCACTGCCGAATAGCAAGAAAATCACCTCCCTGTGGACAAAGAAATGAAGACTCTGCACGTACAGACCAAATCACACCAGCCCTCTTTGTCATCCTCTAGCATTCCAGCTTACATATATATTATTTGCTGTCTGCTAAAACCCCAAGGTCTCCTTTGACATTTTTGCTTTCCAGGTATCTTTGTCTGACTTAATAACTGTGCTTTAGATTATTTCCCTCTCAGATTTATTAGCCTACATCTTTCTAGGTCAAATCTCATTTTGTTACTTGAAGCACATATATCTGACATCTCCTGTTCTTCTTGCACTATTTCCTGATGATCAGACATGAGACATTACAATTTTGAGGCAGAAGCTAGAAGACCCCTGTTAAGATATAGATGGGAATTGTTCAGAAAAGTTCAGTCCTTTTATCCTTTATGTCTCATCCTGATCCTACCAAGATCCTTATTTGCGGCACTAATTTTTCTCATGACTGACTGCAGAGATACCAAAAGAAAGCGCTCCAAGTCTCTCAACCCTGCTCATTGGTCTGGAAGAAAACAGCAAATGCCATCCCCTTCAAAGACCAGCAGTTACCACTGGAAGTATGCATTTGGAATACATTAAAAGGATTTCTCGCTGGTACAAATGCAACAAAATCCCTTTGCAATTTACTTTTCCAACAGCCTAGATGGGATCTTGCTCTTACTATTAAGCTAAAAAGGCAAGCAGCATGCTCTTTAAGATGATCAGTGAAGGCTATAAATGCATCTGTGAGAAAACAGGTCCCAAATACATACCAATGGATACATTCCCACAACAAGGGTGCATTTCTTTTTAATCATTCAGCAAGTCTTTCAGATGAGAGGCTGCCTGTAGGGCAAGCCCACCTCCACACAGACAACGACCTTAATGCTGTCGTTCACAGCAGTTTCTGTAGATTTCTAACAGAGACAAAAGGTGGGATTGCTTTACCTAGCTTTTGGTATCTACAGTGTAGGGAATTAGCACCTGAGATGGTCACTTCTGGCTCTCCTGTAATTAGTAGAACAAAGAAGTGCACACATTCAGGACACAATTAATATCATCCTGAAATAGGCATCCAAATTACATCTTAGGAATTACATCCTGTAAGTGCTTATGTCGTTTCAATGCTGTGGAGACAGCTGAAATGCATCCTGCTGTGTCTTGGGTACTTCATAAGAAACTCAAGTATTTGGAGCTCACTAGTTCCATAAGTCACATTGCAAATTCCTTTTTTTCATAAACCTAAAATGTAAAACAATAATGGCTTATTTAAATTCTGTTCATTTATTCTTCCCCATCATAAATTTTTTCCTCCATGTAACTTAGGAGCATCTTTGATGCTCCATGCTTAACAGTGCTTTTTACTCAACAGATGTCTAAGCACTTAAAGCTCCGCAGGAATACCATATCCTGTATCCAGTTTTTGAATAGCTTGTCCAATGAATTTATATTTTCTTTCATTTCAAGTCCCACAACAGATGCCTACTGTTGTCTTTTCACCCTTTGAAATTTAATCCAAAGTACTCCAGCATTCTGCTGTTCAGTATCAAATTGTATCTCATTGGCATAGCAAGCACACAAAGTTATTCATGATTCCAATGAATAGTAGTAATGAGACAAACAGAAGTGAAACAAATAAATAAACCATCTCTAACACACATTTATTGCCTTAAAATTATTCTGTAGAACAGAGCCTGAGGTCTTTGCAATAGTCTTCAAATGTAGGTAACACAGCTTCAGAAAGAACAGGTCAGGTAGATTAACACAACTGTAACTGCAGCAGTCAATAGCTCCCGAGATTTTCAGTTTATTTAATCTATTCCAAATGTAAAGTATATAAAAAATGTAAAAAATGTAAAGGTGAAATTCAAAGTACAAGCTGGCTTCTTGAACACCACAAAGTCTCTGAATCACATTAAGCCTACCAAATATGAAAATACTTCCCCACCATATGATTCTGTACATTAAGTTTATCTCAATGAAAGAAATCTCTTTAAGTTTTATTATAGGAATAACTGTCAATTTTACTGTTTGTTTAACAACATGGAACTTTCCATAAAGATCAGAGACCTAAATTACAATTCTGTACCTATTCCTCTGGGCAATTCATTGGCATAGCTTTTAAAGCCTTTTTGAGGTTCTAGAGATGTTTTTTTCTGTTATGTACTGTTATTTTCCATCCATCCTTTTAGAAGGAATCAAATTCAATGCATTGAGTAGCTCTGCAAACCAGGGGGATTGTGAAAACAGGCCTTCATCTCAGGAATTTATGTTTGCAAGGTAAATTGCACTTTTTATTTTTTAACATTTGATACATTTGTGTAGAAATTATGGTGCTAGTAAAGTACATTAGCAACATTTGAGGCTAAAATAATGACTATGAAAAAACAAGACATTTTCATCAGGTTTGTTCCATCTTATTCCACCTTCTTCCTATTGATTTCAGTGATAAACTGTATAGTTGCTCTTGCAATTCCAACAAACATGAAATCCAGACTCTGTTTCTGTTACGCCTCCTCAAGGTAGCTGTTAATTAAGTCCTAAAGAAATGTACCAGTATAAACCATGCGACGTGTATCTACTATGAGCACATCATTTCAAGAGGAAATATTTACCCAAGGATAACCATTAGGGCAAAATAAAAAGAGTCTTCAAAGCATCTCTCATTCGAAAAGATGGAAAAATCCTGTTAGACTCTAAAATACCTTGTTGGGTTGGCCAGAAGTCACTGTGGTGGGTTAATACATATTTTTGTATTGAACTGACCTTAAAACAGAAGGGAAAGAGCCAAAGACAAAGAGCGATCTGCATTTTATGTGTTTAACTGCGACTGTAAAATAATGTTAAGGATGACTAACACCGGTCAGGACATTTCCCTGAACCATTTAATAATGAGAATTGCTGGTAGTATAAAAGCATCAATGACTTTGCTACTGGGTGTGACCATGCAGTAGAGAACAACTCTCCTAGTTGAAAATTTGCTGTGTGAAAGAGATTCCCAGAACCTTTCCATTAGCTTCTGCAGACAGCCAGCCTCATGGAAACCTTATTAAAGGGAAGCATTTTTCCAGTCTTTGGTGTTTTTCTTATTGACTGAGCATCACCGAAAGACAATAGGAAAATAGGGTGCTTCCTACACCTGAAAGAGGCTGCATTCATGGAGAAGATCAACATAGGGCAGTGTATTTGCATCCTAATCTCGTGGGACTGAAGCACTCAACATCAGTGAGATGTGAGATTATCTCACAGAAAAATGTAATTTGAATGAAATTACTGACACGGGAAGCCAATAGGATTCAAGAGAGTGTTTCGGAAGTAAATGTAGATGGCCAAGAGGCTTCAGTGCTTTTAAAATTAGAAAAATTAAACAGGATAATTTTCTTGCAATCCTTTCATTAGACAGCAAGACATGCTCATTATTTGCAGCTTTCTATTTTTTTAAGAAATATTTTATATGTAGACATTTTTCTCTCAGATATGAAATCTAAATCTAAATAAAATTCATCCTGAATACTCAAGATTACAGCATATTCTTGAATAGTGATAAACAGAAACCTGAGCTAATCATGATAGCTTGTTTTAGATCGCTTTGGAGCCATGTCTGTACAGCTGAAACTGTTTTTAATTTGGATATTCACTAACATGGTATCCTCATCCTATAGCAAGAAATTTCTTCTTCCAATAAATGGTTTCTCAACTTTTAAATGATGAATTCACCAAGATGTTTTATTTTCCAGAAGAATATGGCAAAGCATAAATGGCTGTGGATGAAGCACAGCAGCTATTTAGTTGTACCTAACAATTTGAGACAATAGAATGCCATAACTAGTTAAAAGTAGGAATGAAAGCAGAGGGATAGATAATCCTGCAGGTGTTTGAATGTCTACACCTCAGACATTAAAAAGAGAATTGGATTAAAACTTCATTGTATTTTTCAATTCTATCTGATAAAACCAAGTATTTTAATTATTACAATTCTCATGACTTTTCCCAGGCAATCAGAACCAGAAAAAAAAAAAAACCAAAATAAATAAAGAAAAAACGTCAGCACCTATATTTTTTGATCTGCTGCAGCTAAGTAAAAAGCAAAAAAAAGGAATGCCAATCAACAAAACCAATAATGGAAATATTTATTTTAACAAACATGATGGAGCAGACTTGCAAGTGGGTGTCTGTTGCCATTTCAAAACCACATAAAAGTAAGCTGCCAATACTACTAAATGAAGGGAAACAAATAGACATGCAACTTCTCACAAGGAAAAGTAACTGGTATTTATTGCATTTAAGCTCATTTTATTTGACTTTTCATTTAATTTTACTTGGCTTTTCATGGAGTGCATTATATTAAATATTTACTATCTTGGTTAGGATGTCAAGGCACACTTTACTGTCTTATTAGATTACTGAACAGTAGTTCATGGAGGAATTATTTAGGGTTGCTCGAGGGTGAAGAATTAAATGTGATGGGGTGAAATTAGAAAAGGAAGAGCATCGGCAGCTCATCCAGTCATATCCAGAAAGCTAAAAACTGTTTCTGAGAGATGAACTAAATCTTTGTTTCCTTCAGATTCTTTTTTCTAATAGACTGATTGTACAACATTTATTAAATATCACCTACCCCTTCAATCACAGAGTAAAAACCTCATTGGATTAATTTTCTCAGTAGCATGATCTTCTTGCATGAGCATGGGCATCAGAAGACCTTTTTCCTGTCTCTGCCACTTGGGTTGAGTCACTTCAGCTTTCTCACTTTCACTTGAGTCTATCTGAATCAGTGGCCATGAGGCAGACGGCTCTTGCAGTATCTTAAGTCTCTCAAAATGAGATTTAATGCTAACAGGGGTCTGTTATTGCTACTGCAATTAGTATAATAAAAATAAATAAATGGCATATTTTCTAGCAAAGCTGGCACTATTTTATACAGCCTTCTATTTTTTTCTCTTCTGTTAAACTCTGTCTGTATATAAAGAGACTCAAACACCTGCAGAGCTCTATGTCCCTGGAAAACAGTTTTGCTGTCCAGAAAACTTCCTCAGTAACTCCTAGAAATGCATCAATCTTCTTTTTTGCCCTAGTCCTTCAACTCATCAGGCTTCTTCTAGCATCAATGCACTGAAAAGCACTTCCAGATTTTATTATTCTCTCCTCATTAATTACAGAGGATACCAAATTGGTTCCTTCTAGGCATGGCTGTAGACTGGGTTGGGCCAAAAGTCCCCCGAGCCAAATGACCAAACATGGATTTCTAGAAAAAAAAGCACAAGGGTGAGCAAGCACATTCTGACATAATTCCCTAGGATCTCCCCCTGGCTACCAATGTCTTTGGTTCAGAGGCTTCCACAGTTAGAGGTGGAGTTGTTGCAATTAAGAGCTTTCCCTGGCTGTTTCTCTATGAAGCTGTTTAAAATGTCCAAAACAACTAGCTAAAGAAACTAACTAGTCTAAGACACTACAACTAGTAAAAGAAGACCACTCAGAATGCTTTCTATTTTAGCAGTATTCCACTGTGATTTTACTCTCTTGCAGTTCTGGTGGCATTTCATGGTCCTCTCTTTGCCTGTGGGAGAGGAAAGCCACAGTGACACAAGAACCTTGAACTTAAAAAGCATTCAGTGTCATCTGGAAGACTGGAGATTACAGCCTATAGAAGTAACTAAGGGATGGAAGAAAAAAAATAATAAAAAGTGGTGGTCCTTTTTCCAGACAGCAAACAACTGTACCTTCCAGTGGACCTTGGAGTCAGGGCTTGGTTCCAAATCCACCTCCGTAAGAACTCAATCCACCATGCTTTCCAGGAGGTTAATCACATTAAACTACTCTTAATGTTGCATTGAAAATTCATAGCTTGTTGGGCTGATCTATAAATTCCTACTCCATGTTGTGGCTGTCTTTTAAATCATGGGTTGGAGGCTTTCCCGAATTTCAACTTCTAAAATCTACCCAGTTATCATATAATTACTATTTTCTCCTACACTTGCTTATGATAGTCCTTTTTTTATGCTTGTTTATTTTGCTGCTGTAGATTTATTTTGATCCCCATGGATCACTGTTGTGAAATGAGTAATATCTTCAAAACAGCAAATATACTCTCATCTATCATCATGAAAACTCAGCAAACTCTCACATGTCATATTTAGCATCACTTTCCATGTGACTGTAGGAAAACTATAGGAAAGCACTGCTGGAGAAAGAGAGGACGGATGGATATTTAGTGTCAATAAACATTCAAAATTAAACAATCAAGATCTCAGTTATGTGGCTAACCATGTGCATTTGGTAGAGTTATTTTGGGGGAGAGGGATGAAGTGGGATTTTCTATAATGAACTTTCTTTTTTTCTTTCCTATTTCGTATCAGGTTTAATGTCAATCAATAGAAAATGTGTCTTTAACTTGTAACAGAAGATGGCATCTCCGTCATTACACCTTTGAGAAAAATGCCTAATCAACTATTAGTTTTCTCATATGTAAATGTATACCAAGCAAGGGACTAATCATTACAATTAAAAATAGAATATTTAAGAAGGGAATGAGAAAGGAAAAAAAAAGGATTCTTTAAGATTCAGAGTTCGACTCTGGAATTGATAACCACAAGAAATTGCAGGTGCCCATGAGCTGGTTGAAGTCAAGTCAAATCTGAATGTATACTGAATGTATACTGAATGTAACATATTTCTTTTCTAATTATATTAAACTGTGAATTCAAATTTAATATTCCCAGAGAGTTTCAGAACATAATAATAATAATAAAAAAGACAGACAAAAATATTACAAAAACAGCAGCCTAACATTTGCCTAGAATATGGTGCTTAAGTCAAAAGCATGATGTTTAAATATAATTTAATTGACAGGAACTACTATTTTACAGGAACTACTGTTAAACATGTAATGTTCCTGTGCTTTCCCTGTGCAAAAAGACACCCCCGAAGGCATTGCATCCTGTTTTGGACCTGACCTGTCTCCTGCGGTGCTATTCTCCCTCATCTGCCTACCAAGAGGGTCCAAGGCACCTCATCTAAATTTGTTCTTTCATTTATGTTCCTAGTTTTCAATAAGATGAAACTGAGCTTAAACTAGCTTTTGGGTATGTGGTATGGGACAACTGTCCTGCTAGAATATGTAGCCCTGTTTAAATATGGTAAATCCTAAGTGGGTTGTATCTGTGATCTTTCTTATTAGTGTATCACCAGTGCTGAAATCTGGAAGATCCTGAATGGAATGACCTGCAGAGCCAGGTTCATGGGTGGACCACACTGTAGTCCTTGCACTGAAGAGATCTTGAAGGGACTGGGAGGGTCTTGAAATGAGAGACCAAATATAACCTGCTGGGTTTCAATGAAGTATTAGATAGTACTGGTGGGGTGGAAAAATGGGAAGCTGAGGGTAAGAAAAAGAAAAGAAACAGTGGTTTTCAGCTACCAAAATGTCCCATCAGCTATCAGTTCTGCTAGATGCTTCACATCCACTTCCTACTGTCAAAGCTAAAGTGAATCTGTTCAGGGCTGAGTGTTACTTTTCCTTAAAGAAAGTGGCTGCTGGGAGTTCAAAGTGCAGGCAGGCTTCGAGGAAGAAGGCGAGAGGATCAAGGAAATCTCAAAAAAAAAATGTTTTTCTTCTCATTTGAAGTAGTTTTACACATTAAAAGTCAGATGATTTCAGGAGAGCTGTTCCTTATTTACCCCTGTATTATATCAAGTGTTTACAGGGAAAAGCTTCATAGCATGCACCATCCTTGTATTCTTTTTTCTCATTTTCTTTTATGGCTTTTTTTTTTTTCTAGCAACCTTTTTCAGTTTCAAATTAAAATGAATAAAATAAATATGTCACTTTTTATTTATTTATTTATTTGTTTGTTTATATATAAAATGGTTTTCTGAGAGTTTGCATTCCAAGACCACTTATACTGGTATAATACAGACTTTTGAATTTGGGGCAGTCATATATAGAGAGACATGTTGACAGATGCCAACAGGTATAACCATTAATGGGATCCCCTAATAAACTAATTTCACCTTAATATATAGAGTGGCTGTTACACTTTCCCATTTTGCCTTATTTAATGAGAAATCTCTCAGTATTTGCACTACAGATGCCTAGGGAATATTAGAGATGCTGAGGTAAAAGCTGTATGGTTTACCCTATGGAGGCATTTTTGAAGGCACACATTTTGCATGATGCTTGCTTATTTAGTAACCAAGTTCCTGGCAATCTTAAAGCAGGTTGTGTTTACATGTGAAAACATGAAAATGACTGTGAGGAAAAAATATATATAAACACTGTGTTGCCTGGCCCTTGACAGTTAAGGCTACTGACAATATATTACACACAGATGTACATTTTGTAATGCTTTCATTTAAAAGGTTTAAGCTGTTTCCAAGGGGACTGCTCCAACTCCCAGACAAACGGCCGCTTGACAGCTCTCCTAGTGCTCAAAGCTCTCATGCAATTTTGTTCAATACACAAAGTGCCAGACTGAAGGAAATTGCTGTTCCTCATCTGATGTTAAGTGATTGGCTTTCTATCTTCATTAAACGTGTGCTACTCGATGCCTCAAAGACATTTTACCTTGTCCTAGAACACCAACTTTAGCAGCTTTGTGAAATACCCAGAAATGCTCCATGGAAATAAGGAGAAAAAAGAAATCTGAAGCGCTGCCTGCCTATGCCCTTGCTCCCGTTAAATCGATTAGAGATTGGACAGATCAGATGCTGTCTCACTGGATGTCCTGAGTTACTCTTAAAGTTGGTTTCCGAATTTCAATGAGATTTTAATCCCCCAAATCCAGATCTTATTTGGAAAGATGAAGTAGGGGCAAAGGAAAAGGAGAGATGAGGAGAGAAGAGGTGCGGGGAAAAAAGAAAGATGTTGGCTTTTGGGGCCATTTAGGTATGAATGGTTGCTGAATAAATGCCGTTAATGGGGATGTGTTGGTAGTGGTAGGTGTCAATAAACTCTGCTCTAGCTATAACTGGTGCTCTTCATCTTTACAAAACCTAAAGAGAATTGGGATAGTTTTATGTAAAATGAGGTTGGGAAAGAGTAGCGCATGGTGGGAGAACAGTGGACTAGATCAGTCTTGCCTTGTCTAAGCATGACAAAGAAAGGCAGATTTGTCTCTCCGCAGCTATTGAAGAAAAGAGTCTCCTTTTTCCCTCATTTTGGTAATAATGAGGAGCTCGCACATCTGAAGGCCTGAAAACACAACTGTGCTGCTGAAAGCCTCTATAACAACATCTCTGACAGTCAGATCTGATTAAATAATAGACCTTCCTGGTTTGTGCTGCAGGGTTTGTGCTTCAAAGGTAAGGTTGACCAGCAGAAACAGAGCATCTTGCATTTGTGCCAACCACTTGTCCCACTGCAAGATAGAAAATCATTGTTTATTTACAAAGAAAAGGGAATATTTATCCTGCTGACAATTCAGCACACTAGAAGAAGAAGAAAAAAATGCCTTCCAAAATGACAAGGAGCCTTGTGGAGAATGTCATTCCTGCTGAAAACCTTGGATGGGAACATTAGCAATTTTAACCAATTTCTTTTAATAGTCCCCGAATAAAAAATCTTTGTATGTAAAAGCGACGTAACACCAAAAGTGGCCTCACTGGGAAAAGTGATGCCTTCAGCAGAGTAGGAATATTGTTTTATGCTGAAGTATGAAGGCACAAATTATCACTGAAAAATCTCAAGAATTAAGCATGGGCCCTCATGGAAAAGATAAAGTAACTTCACGGTGGCAACAGTCCTCTTAACATTTTATGGCCTGCTATAGGGAAAAAAAAAAAGATACACAAACAGCTTCATGCATAAATATCCCTTTCCATTCCCTAAAAATGTTCCAGCCCACACAAGCACAGAAAATTGTAGTAATCTCTAAAGCTGTGGAGCTTTTCCACCCACAGAAGGGGTTAAACTTCTTCAAAGATCTTCAGCATATTTGAAGACCTTTCCAGGTGGTTTCACATGACTTCCCAAAACGAATAGCTCCACAAGCAGTTAAAACATGGTGTTTGAGGATTTGGGAGCCGGGCTCCTCTCAGCCTAACCTTAAACACTTAACTGAGCTGCAAAATTAGAAACAGAGATTTAAAGAAAGGAAGTAAGCCCTGAATTGGCAGGCAAAGGTGCTTCTTTCCACCAGCTAAAAAGTCAATCTAAAGCAACTTTATTTCCAACATAATTGCCACTGCTAGGAGCCCTGATTTATACAGAATGAATCCAGATACTTCCCTTGGATAGCATTTCCCCTTAAAATACCATCACTTTCTTTTTAATTGCTTAGTATTCCAACTTGCCCTAGTATATATTATGGCAAGGGAATAAAAAATAAAAAACAAAACCCTACAGAACAACCTACTTAAAAAAAAGAAAGAATGAAAATACTCAGGAATAACAATAAGTTGAACGTTGAGTTCAATCATTTTCCTGTTTAGCAAATGACATACAATCTGGGGAAGTACATAACAATGATTTCTCATTAAAGGACCAATAATTAGTTGGTTAAGAAGTGACTTTTCTCCATTCCTTTCCTGTTAGGCAATGACAAGCCATATAACAAATTGGCACAGTATTATTTAAATTTCAGGCCACAGTCATTAAAATAAAAATATAGAAAAAATAATGTTAATGAGATGTAGCAGTTAAGGCAGTTTAATGTGGTAGGTGCTTGTGTTAGCATAAAGACTGGCTACAGGAAAACCATGAGAAAAAAAACCCTGTGTTCTCCCACCAAGATTTTTCACCAAGAGAATGAGGATAAACAATCAATTGTGGGGAGAAACAATTTGAGCAGCAGTTGCATTGCAGTTATGAATGCACAATCCTATTTTTATATTCCACATGTGGATATAAATTGCCAGCCCTGTTCTGCACTTACCAATATGTCACACCTGTGAAATATTTTATTGTATAAACAAAAGAATGTTTCACTTCATACAAGACTGTTTCTATGCAGATCTGACATCAAAAGGAGTGTTGCATGACACTATTATTATACTGTCCATCAACAGTCTCAACTGTTGTCTCTGGTCATGCCGGCTTGGGAGACAGCCTCTTCCCTTCTAATCCCAAAACAAGGAGCAAGGCATATATTCTTTCTCCACATTTTCATGCTATTAGATGAGGAAAACAGCTGCTTCTTCCACAGGGCAGCAAATGTTTGCAAAGCTTTCAAAAGAGTGCAGGCAATTATTCATGAAGAACATAAATATTAACGGCTTGATTCAACATAGCAATAATCCATCTTTCTTTAAGGTATTAAAATGATCTCCATCATCACAGCATCTGAAAAGTTTCCCCATAATATTTCATGAGCAATTGAGAGCAATAGAAAAATTTTTGGACTTCATGATGCTGCTAACATACTTTTCTCTTTGGAAATAGTTCTTAGGCTTCAGGGGAAAGTTTTTTGCTCTTGCTTTGATTTGTGTTTTTTATGGTTGATTGATGTGACCATGTAACTGATTTTATTTCTGCCACCATTTGATTTACTGAATAGTTGGGTGAGGGAAGGTGTGGGGAGAAGATATAACAGCATTCCAAACAAACCTCACACTATATTGAAAAGAATTTTGTCCGGGATGATTCCTGAACATTAAAACACTTTCGTAACTGCAGTTTTTTATTATGTAAGACTGCAATGGCATGATAGGGTAAGTGCAAAACTGTTGCATATATGAACAGGACTACACATTTATTATGGACAGCACTACATTTATGAACAGCCCAGAGACTGGGACATTATTTAATAAAAAGATTAGATGGATTAGAGCACAAAAAATCCACCAGAAACACTGCTGCAAAATTGTGTTGAATTTAACCCAAAGTTGTTAATTTGCCCAGTGCCATGCTGATCTATACAGTGATTTTAGGAAGATATTCCCAAGGATGTGTTCTATCTAACTGTATGAGTGGAGAAACATGAAGTATAAGCTCTATTTACCACAGTGGTAACAACTGGCCCCAAGGATCTCAAACTCCCAGGGTCTACACTAAATTAAGCTATATTCATACTAGTAATTTAAAGGTCCCCCCAAAAACATTCACAGGTACTGAGTCTTGGAAGAGTAGGTATCTAACGTAGTAACCTCTTGTTGCCTACAAAAATATATGCCTTATGCATATATATATATGCCTTGTGGGATCTCCAGATTTTTCTAATTCCTGACCAAAACTGAGGAATTACTTGGGAGAGAATAGTTGATGCAGGCAAAAGCTGTATTGCAGAAGCTTCTGACATGGCAGCAGCAGAGACAATTGTACTCCATTGTCTGGGACTGTTCCCAGACACTGTTTAATTTACTTGTATGGAGATACTCTTAATGCTCCCATCAGCGAGATGAGCTTTAACATCTACCAGAGAGGATAATATTTTTCAATACATGCCCAGACTATGCCAGCGTGGGATGGTCAGGAATACTAAATTAAAGCAGTTGCCAACCAATAGCACACAATCTTTTAATTATTCAAAACAACTCTGCCATTGTCACAACTAAAAGCCAAGGACTTGGCAGGAGAAATTGAGATTAAAGACCCACCATCACCTCATCAACAAAAGATGACAGAGAATTTGGAACCACCAGGTGTTGCTCTCCAGATGTTGCCTCTGATGATAGTGCAGACACAGAGTGGATTCAGCTCATGAGCCAAAGGATAAATGAGAAATCTACTGTCAGGCCAACTGTCCTGTAGCCATGCTCATCTGCTCCTTTTTAGTACACACAACACAATTGGAGTAGAGGAGGTTAATGATTTCCCACACCATGCAATCTAGTTTATAGATCTGTATAAAGGTTTTATGGCAACACTTGATTATGCGAAGTCCCAAATGATTTATCAAGGAAGCTGATGTAAAAGGCCATCAAGAAAAGCAAGGGAATTAACTACCGAATTCTTTCTGGGAAACAAACAAACACTCCCAGCCCTCAGAAAACTGGAAACTTGTCTGGTACAGAAAACAACCTGCAATTTGTTTGCCTTTGATGAGTCTCCTTAGTCTCAGGTAATAGTGATAAATTTGCCACTCGTGACAAGTAAAAAGAGGAGCGGGAAAGGCACACTGCACATTGAAGCCGTTTAATCACCCAGCGAACACAGTGTCTACAAAGCAGGTTTCCTTCACCCTGCTTTATTGCTCTGACTGGGCAGGGAGAAAGAAAAAAAGACAAGAAAAGAACAGCAAGCAGTACAATGGACTTTGAAGTGCTGAAATAGCAGGATAGCAGGAACCTAACGGTAAATAAAAAATGAAGATTAGTTTAGAGAATTGTAATATCCAAGTTTCATTTCCCTTATTTCCCCACAAAAGATTACAGAATCACAGAATCTTCAAGGTTGGCAGGGACCTCTAGAGATCATCTGGTCCAACCTTCCCGCTCCAGCGGGCACACCTAGAGCAGGTGGCACAGGGCGGCAT
>JAUBOD010000130.1:810021-833236 GCA_032353885.1 Nothura maculosa
AAGCATGGGAGTGACACAGTTGAGATCACTATGGTTGCTTACAGGGACACGAGCTTCCCACTGGAGCAGGACTTCTCCAGATTGCAAGAACTGGCCTTTTGATGGATTGCAGACTGGCCTTTTGATGGAAACTGGTACCTAAGATCCTATTCCTAGTCTTCTAGTAGCTTAATATCTACCAAGTCTTTTACCAAGTCATTTGAGCATCCTTATGCCTTAACTTCTCCATCTTTGAAGCTATTGCCTGCTTCTATGGAAATGATCCGAGGCTTAATTAATTGTCCAAGTCAGAATGAAGGTTTAACTTCCAGCTGATATGTTCATATAAATGAAATGTTGATATTGAGGGAGAGACAGGAGTAGCAATCTTATTCAGGTACTTTTATACTTTTGAACTATTGTAGTTAAGAAATTCACAAATTTAGAGCCTGGAAAGGACTTGATCTCCCGGATAACAAACTAAGTAAAACCTGTCACATAGTTTTAGATAGCACTTACAAGCTCATTACAAACATGTTTTAGAAACTTGACTTGTTCCTGCAAGACTCTCTGACTCCAAGTAATTAAAAGTATAGGTGGGCTTGTAGTCACATTCATTCTGGTTTTGTGATTTATGCCTGAACAAGTAGGTCTTCAGCTGGAAGCTGACTGTGCTTCTTGTGTATATATGTCATGATGGCACTCAGATACATTCATGAGGCTGAAAAGCATTAAATAACATAAATAAAGTTAATGCTAAATAAACAGAATAGACATTCAACAAACATTTATATGGGATTTTCAATGACTTCCCACTAATGCCTTGACTAACACAACTGAACATGATCCCGCTTAGACAGAGTTGAAATGAGAAATTTGCTTTTATTCTAAACTCTATTTGCTGTACGGTGTTTTATCTGTTTCGCCATTTTATCCATCAGGCTGTGTTTTATCCAGATCAGACACCACAAGCAAACTGGGAGAGAAGCCACTAACTTTCAGACTTCTTTATAGGCTCTAGCCTGGAGGACCTTCATTGGGAGTTCTTGATGTACAAAAGCAGTATCTCCTTGAGGAGCCTCCCCAGACACAGAGCCATGTATCGTGGCATGAAACCACAAGCAAAACCATCTCATTGGAAAAAAAGTATGACATCCTACAGATCAGAGGACTATTTTTAATAGAGTTAACATCCACACAGAGCAGTCAGGTTTGGGTTGGGCTCACATCACTCGTGTCCATGACAACTTTTGAGACAGTCACTGCAAAGAAAATTACACTTTTCAAGTCCCCAAGTGCATATATTTCCATTTCATTGGATGGATTAAGCCCTAAATTCACGGCAAGGGCATGATCTGCTAAGTGACAGTGTTGGGCACTCTCAGCTAATCAAGGGGTTTCAGTCCTGTTCTCCACCATGTTGTCCAGCCCTATGGGACTTGCCAGCATTCAAATTCATCTGTAGTACCATGAATTTGCACCCAGTTCTCATTAAACACAATCTTAACCCAAAGGAATCCAGTCATCACAGCTGTCTAATATCTTTCATCACCAGTATATTCATCCAATTTTCTTATTATCATTCTTAGGAATGTTGATTGGTGAGTGGTAGGTAATCCTAGACAAGGCAAAGCTATGATTCCAAGCTGGAATCACACAAGGGTGTAAGCTTCCAAGCCAGGATTAAGCATTATATAATGCTGTCCAAAGATTAACCACTTGTTCCAGGAAGTGGAAGGAAACATGGATAACTTCATCTGCATTGTCAAAACTGCAGCAGGCTCTAGGTGAGTCTCAGCAAAATGCACATTATTTCCTCTATCTCCATTTTTTCCCCAAGACTGTTTTCCTCTCATCCAAATCAAATACAATCCTCCGATATTCATTTTGGTCATGGCCACCATTGCCTTGATCAGGGATATGATACTAGCTCACTCCAAAGTTTCTGCAAAGTTCTTGACTTCACTGGCAGCATGATAATGCAATTACACCCTGTAAAGGTACACGGTGGCATGCCCCTGACAGCTACGCCAGTACAGCTGCTCCTACATCCTTTTTCTCTGCTGTGTCTACAGCTATAATGTCCAAATTGCACAAATTGCAGCATGTGGGTTGCTGAGTTCCCCCCTTCCCCTTCTGTCTGCTGGGAATGGGAAATGTTCACCTTTTTTTTGTTGTTGTTTTTATCCTTACTGTTAGTGAAATCTACAGCAGTGCAAGGTTTATTTTCAAAATCTTCAGATTGAGCTTTACTGTAACATTTGCAGTTGTAAATTCACAAGCTTTTGGAGGAAAAATATAGTCTGTTGATATTCTTCCTTTGTCTCATTCCCACTGGAATTTAGCAATGGAATAAAATAAGTGAAATGTGTAGTTCCATTCACCATCTGATCTCTAAGTGTTTTACATGCCATCAGTATTAGTATCCATTATTTACATACTGGGAAATACAGGATCAGAGAAATCAAATGAGTTTCCCAAAGGCCTGAACAGTGTTGAAATGTCTTCAGCCTCAGTTTATGCTTTTGCTTTAAGATACACTGAATACAAGACTTCACAGTCTCAACAGGATAAGCATCAGGAAGTCTTCTGGACTAGTTAGTGTTTTCTTGGGTAAGAAGTGTCCAGAAATTTGGTCTGAGGTGGCCTACTTTACTGGAACAAAAAAACAATATGAATTACTGTGTATTTTATGATGCATTAGATGTATGCCCCTTACATCTTAATGTCAGAAGTAGTGGCAATACCGAGAGATGGATAAATGAAACACAAGACGAGCAATCCCATACTGCAGGTTATTGTTATCAAAACATTTTACTCTTCTTGCCAAGCTTCTCAAGTGTTTTGTTTCTTGGTGAGGGAAGCATCATTATTTTATGAATAAAAATATCATTGGCCAACATAACTTAAGAATTTGAGGTTGTAATATGATATTTGGCAAACCTAATGCCAAAGCTAATAATAGTCCATGCCCAAGGGCTTTACTTACTGTATTTTTATTGCATCCAAAAGGGATAATGTAAGGTACTATGCTGACCTATGTTAGACAGACGAAGTAAGGAGTAAGAGACATACATCTAACCCATTTATGCATTTTCATTAGCACTAAATTTATATTCTAGAATAGTTATCTCCCTTAACAAGCTCTCCCCATGTAGAAAGAGAAGACTGAGTGCAGAAAGGCTACGAAGTAAAGGAAATATGCTGCAAGGGACAGAAAGCATCAGAAGGTCAGATCAGAGAGGGACACTGGGACAAACAAAAGCTCAGGCGCACTAGACAGACTAATGGCCACCCTTTTGGGGAATAAAAGAAGGTGCCAGATTCTTAGGATCCTCTTCAATGGAAAAATTAGGAAAACACATGACAGATGCATGGGTGGAAATAGGGGGTGGAAATAGGGGGTAGTGAAGAGAGAGGAAGAAAGCAGAGGACTTGAAAAGGTGTGGGAAGAAATTTTAAGCATATATACAAATACTCGTGGATAATAACAATATTGATGTCTTATGCGAGAGCTTGTGTTTTTCTGCAGACGAACCAGAAACTTTAGGTTCAGTGGAAAAAGATGGGCTGATTTCTGACAGGAAAATCCTTCTTGTGGAAATTAACAGCAGGCTTCTTTGGCTCAGCTTGTATTTATGTTGTATACAAATGTCTATCTCAAAATAATGCCCATTTAGGAATATCAAGCTGCTGTATGCTCTGAACTATGCAGATTCCAAGGACAAGAGGAAATCCTCCTACACTGGCACTGCTACCCATTCACTGAGTTTGGGCTAGGACAAGAGCTTCAAGGTAGGACCAGAGCTTCAAGGTAGCAGGATGAGGAGGGTACACTGAGGACACAGCATTATCCATTTCTGTCTCTTTGCCCAGATTCACACTCATCTTTCATAATCAGCAAGACAGCAGCAAAAGTGTCTGGCATGGCACCACATTTTCATTTTTCTTCATTTAATTGCACTCCATCCTACAGAATGGATCAACAAGCAAACAACACACAGGAAAGAAACCAAGTGCTAGTCAGCAGGTCTGGCTGAGAAGATTTACTTGCAGGGAGTTGGGAGCAGTGCCAGGTCCACCTGATTGTGGGACTTGCTAAGGGAGGCAGGGGGAAGGCTGTCTTTTTTATCTATATTTTTTTTAGTAACTCTGGGAGGAGAGGCCAGAAAAGCAGAAATCTGAAAGAAATGATATTTCAAATTCTCAGAGCAGGACATAAAAGTCCATACAGAGAAATTGATTCCACTCTGAGCCGCACTGCAGAGTACTTCATCCTCCGCCATGGCCTCCCCATGCAGAGATTTACAAAAGCAGAGCAACGCCAGGCTTCCTATTTTTCCATTCTGGCAAAGGGCTTCCGTGGTTTCACTGAAATGGCTTTCTGACATGTCATTTCTTAATTTCAGCTCGTTCCATTCCTCCCTCCCTCCCACCACTGCTTCTCCCACCCGCCAAATTAGAGCGTTTCAATGAGCAGCCTGTACGTTTCAATGCAATGTTAATTTGATTTCCCCTATGGGACATTCTAGCTTGCTCTCTCTCCTGCACACACGCTCTCCGTGCAGTGGTGGTGACACCGAACCTGCTTTCCTGAACACAGGCCCCCAATGCCTGCTCAGCTGTTTGCTAATCTGCGAGAAGCCACTTTTGACTTCTCACCAGCTGAGAAGAAAGGATTTGTTGCCTCATGGTTAAATCCACACAGTGCGCATGGCAGTGGGAAGGAGAGAGAAAGATGTCTGCATGTCACAGATCTCTCCAAAAGCCTTGGCAGGCTGGCTACAAAGCTGCAGGAGCACAGAGACAGCTTTGCCTGCTGCAGTATCTTGCCAGAGCAGGATCCTCACTTGTCTCTAGCCCCTATGGGGACTTCAGGAACGTGAGCTGCAGCATCGTCTTCCATGTAGCATCAGGAGACAAGCAGCCATAAGACTGAGCCATATCTCACTTGCCTGCTGCACTTTTCCTCAGAGAATCTCAAGGAGCCTTAAGGACACCATTAGGTATTGCCAGTCATTTAGTAGCTATTGACCGGGTGTTGCATATTGAAGAGAAATGATTTCACCAAGGTTGTGCAGCAGGGATCACACTGACAAAATGCTTAGCAACAAGAGATCTTCCTTGTTGATCTGAGCACACAGGCAACCTCCACTGCATGGCCGTGACATAGAAAGGTAGACTTGAGATATCCTTTTGTTCCCAGAGTGTGTATAGACCTACTTCAGTATTTGAGACATGATACAATCAAGACTCCATTGCTTATTTCACTAGATCTGGATGGGACAATAATTCCTCAGGCTGAGACTGGAAAATGGAGGAAGTTGAAGACATACTCACGTGACTGTGACACTCAACCCAACTATGAGGAAAGCAAAGAAAGAAATCTGAGGATTGGTAAAAGCACAGATGTTGCTTTAATGTAGCCAAGCAATTCATCTTACTTGCCTATCAATATTATGCTCTGCTTTTATCACACTGATAGTTGGTTTTATCACCACCATGGAGGCTCCTTCCCCAAATAAATCACAATCTAGCCTCCAAACTAGCTTGCTCTGTCATATTCCACCTATGTCTAAAATCAAAGTTTGTCTAGAAACTTCAGTGGATCTTGAAGGCTATCAATCACCTTCTTCAGCATCATTTTTTTTTTAATATATATCAAGATAAACTGCTGCTCCACAGCCAGGACAGGTTTTGCATGCCATTTTTGATGCTGTTTAGAATTATCGCTTATATTTTGGTGACAAGCAAAATCACTGGCCTACTTTTATTAGTGCTCAAAAGTTACAATCTGCTGGTAACTCCTCGATGTATATATTATAAGGTTACTCTCTGGAGAGTAAGCCCTGACTTTGGAAAACATTTCTCTGTTCTGTACAAGTCCTTATTATCCATCAGGGTGCACTTCAGGATCCGTCAATGTATTTAGACATCCGCTGTTGTTTGGCTTGGTAGGGGATGAAAACACTATTTCAGGATTGTTGACACTTTGTCAATGTAGCTTATTTCCGTAGGTGGCTTTGTTCTATATTCTTGTGTAGATTCATGATACACATTTTTAAAAAAAAAATGAACAGCAAGAGACATTTGGCAAACGGGGAGTTGATACTGTGAAAAGAGCAGCATCTGAAAGGGATTGGGGCCCCAGCTTGCTAGGGACTTTGAGTCCTCTGCTCTGAAATTTGGTTTCTCATCTCTTCCCTTTGCACTGTTTTTCATCCTGAAAGTGGTAAGTTCACGCTACAGCCTCCTGATGCAAGAAGAAGGGCAGCAGTTCTGTCCATACAAGGTGCCCAGGTGCAGTACCTGACTGATGCTCAGCATAGCAAAATGCTTTCATTGGATTTTCCCTGACAGAAAACATGGTAAATGACAACGCCATCCATTATTATGCAGTTTCATCATTTTGAGCTGTGATTAAGTGACAGTCCCCAAGAAAAGAACAGTTGGCTTAACTGAAGATTTGTAGAAGAAGAAGTGAGATGCTACTGGGAATACACAAGGGTCATTCTCTGAGTTTGTGCCAGATAAGCAAGGAACAGAAGGTGAAATGAGAAACTGAAGACCTGTCCTCTTGCCATTTACAGTTGCTTGTGACGGACGGGATTTCATATTGCAAGAGGAAATGGAAAACAACAAAAAATCATTTAGAAGAAAAGGGAGTTAGAAACTAAAGAGCTTGTTCCACCATTCTCTTGCTATATGTAATGATATTCATTAGGTTTTCCTAGTTCAATGTTACCTTTGCCTATTACTACTGACCTAGGTAAGTTCTCTCTGCACTGTCAGCTGCAAGAAGAATTTCTCACTCACTCTCCAGATTCTTCGTGTAATGAGGCAGGAGGATGCTGTCAAGCTCATTGCTGAGTTTCACCCATAAGGTGACTGCACTGCAGAGCATAGCACATTATACACCCATAGCTGGCTGTGTCTGTAAAAGACGGCCAGTTCCAGACAAGGCGGTGTAAATGCAAGAGCACAATCTTGCAGGCACTCTGTTCCCTATCCCACTTAGTGTCTGCCAGCTGATGGCTTCATGGTCTGTCACTAAAATAAACAAAACATAAAATAAAATAAAAATAAAAATAAAATTAAAAAAAATAACCATATCAAATGATTTCTTCCTTCTATTCAGGGGCAGAAAGATGTCTAAAAAGTCCACTGACCTGGGCAGAATGTTTTAGAGCTGATGCTCCAATACGAAACCAGTACGTCTGCATTATAAGCAGTCTTTTAGTTTGAGGAAGTGAATGTGTGATCAAGTAAGGTTGAATAATGATGGTTTCATTTGTTTCAAAAAGTTATTCTTTTAATTCCCTTGTTTGATCCTGACTCTTGCCCTGCAAGTGACAACACCATTATTAAAGTGAATTATCCTGGGCTAAATACTAAGATCAAAACAGAAGGAATATCTTTGAGGTATGTGACATCTGATATGTGATACTTAATTGCTCTGTTATTGTTCAGTAAAATGCTGTTTCTGATTATTAAATACAAAAACTGGAACCTCAGACCACTAAGATAATGACAAAAATTCCTAGTGACTACAGTGTGACCAATTCTGCTTGCCTTTATAAAATCCAATAATTTCATAATTTCTATGGTAGTGTAAACCAGAGAAAATTATCCTGTGGCACTGCCAAATAATTTATTTCCCCTCTTCTACAATCCTCTTTTAGTCTCCATTTAGAAAACTCACAACTTTGCCTTTGTTCACCTCCGTTTTACCACAACCAGCCTCCTGTGCCGTATGTCCAAAGTGCACAAGTGCATTTGTGACATAAAATTTTTCATCTTGTTATAGCAGCTCAGAAATCTCTGCTCTTTCTTCAACTTAACATGGTTCTTAAATACCTTAAGTAAATTAAACTAATTCTGAACCCCACTAGGAGCACGCACACATCTTTTTCACATCAGTTTAAATAAATCAGTTCATCTTTACCTCAGCAATTTCCCTGCAGATGCCTCCTTTTCCTACACAGGATATTTCTCTAGCAGATATAATCTGAAGACTTGTTTATTTAGGATTCCAAACATCCACGATAGGTCTGAAAAAGGAGCTCCAACTAGGGGAAAGGGTTAGATCAAATAACCTCCAAAGCTTTCTCTCAATCTAAACAATTCTATGCCAATATAACAGTTGGAAATCCCAGCTGAACGTCTTCTGTGCCAGGCACGGATCAATTCTTCCTCACATAGAGAGGGAAAATAACTGATCTAGGATACTCCTGTCATTTTCTGCATACTTTGTCTAGGCAGCTATCAGCAAGCCCAATACATTTAATATGTGTCAGACTTACTGGTGTACCTGTATATCAGGAACATGGTGGAGTGTGGAGGATCTCATGGTCCCCAGTCATCTCAGTCCTCTGAGACATGGACTTCCTAGTCTTCTAGGTAGTAGTAAGCTGTGTTTTCCAGTGGTGTGCAAGCCACCAGCACATCCTCTACGTAGAAAATTCCAGAGCTAAACGCACTGTCCCTAACCTAAATGTAAGTGTAATGATAACCAGCACAGCTGTATACACAGACACATCCCTGCTCTACATTTTTGGTTGTATAGTCTACGAACAACATTGTTCAGCATTGCTCCCTTTTCAGACTGATCTACTCTGGCCTTTACAATTTCATCTCTGATGACTCCTCATTCAGTGATAAGATCTATATCTAAAAGAGCTTGGGACCAAAGGCATAAAACTATGTTTGTTGATGTTCCTCCTGCTTTAACCTTTCAGCAAGTTATTCACAACTCTGGTAGAGTTTCCTCATCTGAGAGGACACAATTAATTTGCAGTTTCTTCCTGAAGAGTTCTCTTGATCTTTCTTCCTACATCAATTCTTCCAAATTCTGTATCTTCTCTGAAAGGAGATTATTATCTCAATAAAAAAGGAGCAACAACAACAAAACAGCAAGAAAAAGAATCTTCATCTAGTATACCTTAATTACTGTAAATTTTAAAGACAATATATGATTCCTTTAATGAACAATTTTTAGCTATACAAAAATGCCATCTCTGATAGAAGTAAAGAAAAGACTCTGAGTTGATTGGCATATGTTGGCTTGTTCTTCCTGTAGCATGAAAAAGCACATGAGCCTGCTGCTGCCTTCTGACCACATGCCTTTCCTAGCGCTGAGTAAGTAATCGCTTCCTTTGAAACCCATTCCTCCCTTTGTCCTGTGACTATGGATTCCAAATGGATTCTGTAGCTGGTAATTGCTTTTATAAGTAGGACTCCCTTGCACTGCATCAGGTTAATGTTAATGTTAATTCTGTATGGGCACTCATAATCCTCACTCTTCCTTCTAACTTCTCTCATGCTCACGTAGTTGTATTTTTTTGTACTAACCAAGTAGTGATCTGTTTTCTTCTTTTCTTTCTTGGCAGATTGTGTGTGGGGGAATAATTTACATTTTTCCAGCCTCTCTCTCTCTCCCCCTCCTTTGCTGTGTTTATTATATCTGTATCTGTTATTTTTAAGTCTTAATGCCAATGGATTTTCCTTTTAATTACAGCAATCTGATTTCCGTTTATTTAAATGCTGATTTATGTTTATGCTATCCCCTGGTATCAATTTCATTCCAACTAGATCCCAGTGTAACTTAATTACTTGTAGTCTTGTCATTCCCAGCTAATGCTAATTAAAACAGTTTTATTACTGCAAGGTATTAAAGATTAACCCCTCCACTGGTCTATGGGAAATAAAGCAGCAGCTTCAAGGTGAGGGAATTTGCAGCCTGCAAAATGAAAGAAATGAGCATGCAGAAATGATCACAATGTCCATTTTGTTCCATCATGCAATGGCCCAAGGTTCACAGTCTGGCTGTATGCTTGGTCTGGAGGTGTCATTCAGCATTGTACCTACCTACTACCTGTTTTGTTTTTCTCTTTTTTCACCAAGCGTGGGCAAGAGTTGCAAACTTTTAGATTGCACACTTATGGGTGGGTTGCCTCTCTTTTTATGCCCTCTCTATGTCCCTTTTCTGAAACCCACACCTTCATCCTCGATCATTCTTGATTTCACCTGCTCTCTGTTCCTCCTCTTCATTGCATGTCTGGCCCTTCGCCATTCACTTCAAGCTGCCCACTTCCACCCACACTCAAAAAACCTGAAGTTTTTAATGCAAATATCCTTCTTCCAGCTACAGTAAAGATGCAAACTGGAGCACAGAGTGTACCTGTGACTTATTCATGGTCCAAGAGCCAAGTGAAAATAAATTCATCCCTTTTCCATCCCTTGCCTACTCCTGCTGTCTTCTGCTATAAGGAGAAAAGGCAGCTCAATGACCAGCCTGGAGTTTTCATAGTGCATCCTAACCAAACAGATCAATGAGAGACTGCACACACTGAGTAATCACCAAATATATTACTACCAGTCTTCAAGAAAATGTGTGAAGTTAGAGGAACAGCAAAGCACCAGCTGAGTGCAATTATCCCCTGTAAACTCTACCTGTCACTTCAACGCTCCTTGTAAATCCCAACTGCGGTGCCTTGCTGCATCTGCTCTGCCTGCAACGCAGCTTCCCCAAATCTCGCTCCATCTTGTAGACAATGTTTTTATTTTTCTTTCTTTTTTTTTAAATTTTGCCTCAGTTCTGCTACACCTAAGTTTGCATTCATAGAAATGGCAATATGCCAACTGGCTTACTCCAAAGTCAACCCATTCCCAAGCGAATTCCAGCAGTCCTTTCTTCAAGAGTTTGGTAACTCCCCATCAATCTCTTCAGAGATATATATGCATGTATGCACTTCTATGCAACAAGGTACAGTACCATATTCAGGTGTCTGTCTTCTCAGCATGATTTTTTCGCTGAGTTGCCAGGTAACTGGAGCACTTTGGATGCACGTGTGCAGCAAACATCCCTAAGTGTTTTTAATGTGTGCCAAAATTAGGTGAAAGTGAAGGCTAGTGTTTCTTTTTTGTTTTCCTCTTATTTTTTTCCTTTTTTTTTTCTCCTGATGAGTAAGTGACATCTGTGGGAACAGAGGAAGCTACCAAGTGTGTCTATCTGGGGCTAATTGATTTATAAAACTTGCCGACAGACAGATGTGAACAAACACTCACGACAAACAACATGATTATAAATTAGCTTCCTCTTTTATAGGAGGGAGGCTGAAAATGCGCAGCAGGGATAAGTAATGGGTGCAGGAGACGAGTTATTTATTTTCCGCATCCAGTGAAGCACAGCAATCTGTACTGCTATTCTCCACGCTGCTTTTCCAACAGATTGGGGTAAAGAAGGTGAAGAATGGGGGGGGGGGTGGGGGGGGGGGGGATTTTTACCAAAAAAGAAATATATTGCAGTATCCCTGGAAAAGCAAGCTGATGGACAAGATGCAAATATGACCTCCAAGCTATCTGTCTGAACATGTGTGGGGGATATTTTTTGAGCTAAAGGAAGTGGATGTTCATACTGTTGTTGAGGAATTTCTGTGCTATCTCACTTAATGAAATTCCCTCCTACACAGACCAAGCAACTCAGTTTCAGAATCCCTGTTTTAAAGGAGAAGGGAGTGTGGACTTTCTTCTTTGATATGTGAATACAATTTGTGCAATTTCCTCAGAGTTTGCTTTCAAGTTAATGAACCTTCCTGGTTTCCATGGAAGAAGGAAGGGCGGGATGGGGCAAAGCACCACAAGCTAAGTGAACTCCTCCGCAGAGATACCTACATGCTGGGAGCCCTCTCCAAATTTCCCTTTCCCAAAACCCATTGCACACACTCTCAGTGAGAGTAGAATTTCACCTCTTTTTTTTTTCTTTTCATAAGCAGGAGGCAATTAGAAATATTGAAATATTGAAACAGGCTAGGTTCGAAAATTTAATCAAAACTGGATGAAATGTAAATAAAAAAAGTGAAATATCACAGTTTTAATAAAAACTACAGGTCTTAGGTGCATTTTCCACTTGTGTGCAAACAGTCTGAGGAGGCTTCGGGGTTGTCTAACATTTCTGGGAGCAGGAAAAGGTGGACAGAAAAACCCCAGGCCCCTGAATGGAGAAGGATGCAGGACACAGATAGTGCCAGGAGGAGCAAGGGCAAGTCAGCTTCTCCTGGAGAACCTAAATTCATACAGCTGCTGAAAATCAGTCTCAAATCAAAGAGAAGTGACATGACAATGGGACACAGGATGCTAAGGTGTCCAGTAGTACCTGGAAAATGATGCTAATGCTTGTTGTCATTGAGAGCAAGAGGAAAGACGCCTTGGTGAGCAGCCTGTCTTGAGCGTGCACATACACATATATGTATACACACACGAGCCACAGGAGGCTTTAAGAGACAAGGCTGATTCTCAGTGCAAAGGAAACTAAGTCAATATTAGCTTTTAATAACAAACCCTAAAGTAGGCAATCTGTCCCAAAGAGTGAGCCAACATAAAACACAATTTACAGGACTATGAGAGATCAAGGGGCCTCAGCTGAACAAATTAGCATGTGCAAATATTTGGGCTGATGAGATGGATGGAAATTTAAATCAGAGAGACCCTATTGGCAACTGATAACTGAAACCGAAGCCCCAAATGCAGGAATCATTTCTTCCACCTTGTCCTCTCCCACTTAGTAGAAAAGACGTTTCCTTCTTGCTGTGAGAAACAAGCCCTTTTTCACCCACACGCTCACTCTCTCTTTCCCGATGACTGCTGCAGGTTTAATAAGCTGCTGTCAGACATGTGTGGTTAAAGCCTGGGTTTGTGTTTTTGCTTTCCCTGGTACCTGCACGCTGCAATTCCAGCAGTGTCACTCATACGAGGCATCATGCAACCCCTTGTAGGAGCAACGCGTGACAAAAGCACCATGCTTGCAGAGCACTGAAGCATCACTCTCCTGCTGTGGGACATATGTGCAAGCAAAAGCGAGAAGAAAAGGTCTCTTGTAGTCCCTCCCCATCTTAAACTCATCTGTGCTTTCCAAAGTGGAGCTCCCTGAATCAATGGCATAGGACAGACTCTGCTTTGTACACATGGAAAATACACTCTGTGTTTTTTCTCATTTCATATATTTTGTTTCTATGCTTCTATATTTTTTTAGAGAATAAATTCAGGGTTCATTTATGCAGATTTTCCACTTGAGGAGAAAATGGTAGAGATTCAGAACGATTAGATGTTCTCTTCTGTTCTGCTTTGCTTTGCAGAAGTTTGGTGCTTGATCCCAAAGAGGAAGATGAAGGAACAAAACAAGTTCCTGCACTTAGCCCTTGATTTTGTTCTGGTTGCTGCTGTTTTCTTTTTCTAAGCAGGGAGGGATAAATACTGATGGCAATCCCTATCCTAGAGGATAGGGGTCAATGCAAAACTTGCCTAACAGAGTCCTCAAAGCCTTGCCATTGGACTGCTAACACATGAGCTAGAGAAAGGCTCTTGCTTTTGTATTTATTCTGTTTAGCTCAATCGCTATTTACAGTTTTAAGCCTTACTTGGGCTGCCATTTTCTGTTTCTTGCTCTGCTAGACTGAAGCTTATGAGCATCTGGTAGCATTTGGCTGCTCACCACTTTACAGGATTTCACAAAGTTCCGACTGCCTTTCAATAGCACCTGGACAACTAATGCTACAGATATCTCTCGGTACAGAGCCCAAAATCTTCAGGATAGGGATATCATTGCCAAGGGATCTCATCGCCATCTCATTGGGGCCAGTTTGTTTCTATTCCACCTCCACGGTTTCCACAGGGCGCAGAAAATACCTCTGAAAAAGATCCTTCCAGAGCAGCAGAGGCACCACGTTGCATAAGCACGTTTTCAAGACGGAAAGAAATAAATCTCCACTAGTCTCTGCAGCAGTGAGGTCAAAATAGCCAGGGCTGTAAAAAGCTGCTAAAAATGCACGCACGGCCGTCAAATTGCTTTGCCCTTGTCTGCTGTGCTTCCAGGGGAATCGTATTCAATCTTGAGTTTTATGGAGACAAGTCCAATGAAGCTTTGGTCTGCAGCGTTTTCTTCTTTTTTTGCCTGTAGTCGGAAATGCTTCTCAAGAGGTCTTTAAAGATTAAAAAGGAATTTAACTTTTTGACTTTGTGCTCTTTTTTTTCCCCCAAACTATGGGACAGCTGGAAAGTTTTGTATTTAAAAAAAAAATCTGTATTTTTAAGAGTATGGAATGACTCTTCACCAAATTATTTTGTTTACATATTAGAATCAAAATCTGGAGAATAAGAGAGCAAAGGGCATATTTCTGCTTGTGCATTTCTACACTGAAGAAAAAATGCCCTTAACAAAATATCACTTCAATTTCCTAAAGAAGGACATCCTTGGAAAAGGGGAAAGAGGAAAGAGGAGAGTAGTATATAGTGTCTAAATTATGCAGTTACATATTGCTATGGATGTTTGCTGAATTAAAAGCTACAGTTTCAATAAACTTATGGTTTATTGCCATTTTAAATAACTTATGAGGAAAACAACAACAAAATCACCTTTAAAATAGTCCGCAGGAGTTATTTAAGCAGTAGTTCCCTGCAATACAGGGAAAGGCACCTCATTTGTAACAGAAATGGTAGTGAACAGGAGCCACAACCCTCCTTATCTATCCATACTTCTCTGTGTGAGACAGAAGTTGCCTATAAAGCACCAAGAAATGGTACTTTGGTTTTATTTATTTGTTTGTTTATTACCTCTTTCTCTTCCAAGTTCAGTGAAAAACAAACAAACAAAAAAGTAAGCATGTAGACTGGCAATTAAAAAGTAAAGTTTTAATAACCATCAGGGGTGTATTTAAATAAAGTTAAGGAAAATACTTGTTTACAGTATAATTTCAGTTGGCTTTGCTCCTTTAAAAGCAGCTGGAATAATGGCCCATCTGCATTCATGTTCAGAAAATAACCCTCCGAAAACCTGGTGGAATATTTTATCCCTTCATTATATAGGCTGAAAGCCATCTCATCAGCTTGCGCAAGCGTCTGTGGAGCTAATGGTTTCAAGTTCAGCACTTATTTTGAGGTAAATATTGCATTCCTCAGATATGCAGCTCCTGGACTGCCTAAGGAGATCGTTGATAACACTGTGCGTTAGGGAGCAGAAAGATGGAAAGAGCCTAAATGGAATAAAAAGCTTCCCACATTCAAATGTTAAACATGCCAATTACCATATCCACAGTTATATTTACTACCAGGGTGGGCTGCCTATATGAAGAAGAGTGCAAAAAAGAAAATTACGCCCCTAAAACCTGTAGCCTGGTGACAAGAGCAATGTAAGTGGTCACCACATGTCCCTGAGGCTTGCAGGAACCAAAAAAAAAGTACATAGGGGACCCAAATCACAGGAAAATCTATTAAGCACTTCAGAGCCTCTTTAATATCTTGTTTTCCCTTAGCAAATGTTTTCTCTTAAATGAGAGTGAAAATAAATATTCTTAAGGGACCCCTACGTCTGTCTTCTAATATAAAAGTGCAAATAGCCACGTTTGACCTTGCAGTTACAGACTCCCAAACAACAAAGCATCTGAGTCCTGATTCAGGAAGAAGCAACTTGCTATACCCATTTCAGAGGAAATCTCTTAGCGTTCGGGCATCTTAAAGACCATAAAGACTTCTGTGGGATTTCAGCACAGATTTAAAGTTAATCATGTGCTTACACATCTTTTCTAAAATGGACCCAACAGCGCCATTTGAACCTCACAGAAAGCTTTCAATCCTTCGGGGTCTTAGAGTGTGTTTTCCTATATCATTCTTTCTTCATTATCTTTCCTTGAGATTTTGGTGGCATTAGGTTGTCTCAGAGCAGAAGCAAGACAGAGGAGTCTTGCTGCTCCCCTGTCCTGGGGGAACCCTATGAACCTGCTTGGGAAACACTATGAACTCGGTCAAGTTGACTGGGTGACCCTGTCCCAGTGTGGAGACGTCCTGGGCTTCCCACTCTCCACATGATCCCATCCACTGAAAGATGGGGACATGTTTGGGTATTGTGGAGATGCTCCTCATCAGTGGGGACACTTCATGCTCAATGCATTTTCCCCTTGGAACTTGTGCCAGCATTTCCATGTGTGCTGCCAGCCTCAAAGATGAACTCACTGATACTCTGAACATCTTGCCAAAAATCAAGCCTCCTTATATAGCCACAAGTGAGTGGCATTCATGTAACAACAAATCTCACTCAACTGTGCTAGAGAGAACCAACCTCTCCAGATCTTCTTTACAGTAACGCCCTTTCTCCAAAATGCCTTTCAGTACCTTCATAGACAGCAGGCCGGGCCACAGGTTTCATTAATAGCTAAGTGCTTCTTGCAAAGGCCACTGCACACCTACTCTCATCAATGTGTCAAGGTTGCAATTAATGCTGTCCTCCGTGGCTGCTGAGGGACATCTGTGACTTAGAAGATAGGTCCTCTGTTCCTCAAGGCGAACTTCCTCACTCGCTTAATCCTTACCAGTAAAAAGGACCTCAGCACTGGAAACAAAATTAAAAATGGGCAAATTAATGGTAGCTCTGATCAACTGTAAATGCACTGGAGGAGTGTTTCAGAGTAAGATGTGCTTCATTCCAAAGAAACAAGGAAGCATGTGTTTAAGCCTTAAGATCAAGAGAAAACAAGGCTGGTAGATTAAAATGAAGAAAAAAAAAGAAGAGGTAAAGCTAAAAGATATTTTTTTCCTCGGAAAATCACTGCTTGAAGATTTCATGGGCAGCACAGCCACTTGAATAATGAATGAAGGAGACTGGCTTAAATGCAGTGAAATTGCCCTCTCTCCAGCTTTCTTTTAATCTTTTGTGGCCCTACAAGGGGCCTCAGAAGAGGCAGGCCCTGTGACATGCTAATACAGCATCACTCCAACAACTGAGTTTAATCATTCAGAGAATGCAGAAGCCACCATGTCGATTTTCAGGCAGGAGCCTTGAATTCCCTTTCTGATGGCTAAACACATGTTTTTACATCTGCTGAATTAATCATGGGAAAAGAAAAAAACACAACAGTAACCACAAACAACTTAAATGACTAAATCCACATTGCTAATAATTCCCTAATTGCTAACCTGAAAGTCCATAGCAGTCCTGATTGCTGACTGTCACTCAAGTTATTTTGTAAATGCATGTTGACTCTGAAAATGTACTGACATTGTAAATGGATGGGACAGAATGGTGCTTTGAGTCAAGAGCCCTACATTATGAATGGAAAAGTTGCCTGTCTGTGTAGCTCCTGGAGCCTCAAACCATTTAAACAAAAATTAATTCACTATCACTCAGAACACTCAAAGCATTGGGAAGGAATCAAATATTTGTTTCACAAAAGTCAAAACCAAAGCATTAACAGAAATCTGATGGCTTTTACTCTGTCACCAGATTCCCAGCATCACAAGGCTGAACCTTGCAGATCCTCCAGCAGGACTGAGGCCAGATGAGCAGATTTGAAGAGCAGCTTTTAGAAACCCACTTTCCTTAGGATCTAGGACTTGTCATTAATTATCAAAGGTGTCTAGAGGAGGGTCCAGACTCCATCTGAAGCCTCTGTTTTTCTCTCCCTTGAGATCATACTCTGCTGTCCTGCAAGTGCTGACATCTTCTCGACTTCCCTCTTGCTAAAGCTATTTGGAGGGTCACCACTGAAGAGTCTGAAAAACTTTGAGACCTTTATTTGACCAAGAGCTAGTATGTTAAAGGAGATACAGGGACAAAAAGAGAAGCAGAATGCTGACAAAAATAGCAGCAAAATTATATCAGCCTAATTTCTTAATAAATTAATCTAAAATAAGTATTTCTTTGCCTATTTGTGCATTTCACAAATCTCGATTTTTCACATTGTTGATTTTTCTGTTTTCTTCTTCTATCACTAGACTTTAAAACTACAACAGGTTCCAAGTCACTGGACTCTTCTACTGTGGCTGGTTAGACCTCCCTCTGATCTCATTGAGGCAAGAGGGATTTAATGTATTTCTCCACTACTGAGCAGAGATTCAAAATATAAGGAAGAACAGAAAAAGCTTTGAATGCCTTTTTTCCTTTTTTTTTTAATCAAATGATATTAGAGAAATCAGGACAATTTAGAGGAATTTTAGAGAAATTTATTTTTTTAATGAAAAAAAAAAGAAATAAGTTGAGAGTCGACTTTCAAGAAAACAGATTGACATTACCTAGATACTGCAGCGAGTAGAATCAAATTCTGGATAAGGTTTGGTTATCTACATATTGCTTGTGTTTTACAGAAGGGACTCCAGTGGGACAAAACCCATTCTATTTGCTAGAGATCTACCCAGGCAGTCGTGCTATTGTCTAACCATCTGTTTATAGCAGGCAGTGTCTCACTGTCCAGGTGGACTTTTGGCAAGCTTGCTATAGCTGGAAAAATGGATTTACACAGGTGAATCGTTGACCTGAAGCTTATCAGAAGATACATTTGGGGTTAAAAATCTCCTTCTCTACATAAGTTAACAACTGATGGACTTGTTAGAATGACTGGACTCCCTTCTCCTCCTGCATGTTCAAAGCAAGCTGCATGAGCGTGTCCAACTCGGGAACAAATCTGTTAAATATTCAAATCTTGTTAGTGCATCTCCTACAGTTTGGCTGCAGCTTTCATACAGGTTAGCAAGGAAATCAAATGCGAATCACATAGGTGATTCCTTGGCTGGAGGATGGAGCGGCGCTGCCAGCAAGGAGGTGGGCTGCCTTTGTGTTTTCTGAGCCGCATGGCACTTAGCCACCCGGCTCCCATTGACTTTCAAATAGGGAATATGGAGATACGACTCGGAGTTATGGAAATGTAGCCTTTCACTGTATCATTAGTTTTTTGTTTCCACATGACAGAAACTCATGATTTATTTTGAATATTTAAGCTGTGTCAGTGCAGCTTTTTGGAGTTGTTTTGGTGGCTGTGAAATAAGCAATCTCTCCAGCAGTGGCAGTGTAGCATTAACAAGCTCATGCAGCTGAAGAACACTGTAGAGGGGCCTATTTTACATATCACCTAATCTATCTGCAATGTATTTAGTGTCCTTATGATTACAGGATAGGAATATGAAGCTAGTCACCCGGGTTGTATTCCTCCCTACCAGAAAAATCAATTAGTCTATGTGCTGTATTAAACATGTGTAAAGTATAAATAATACCTTCATCACAGGGAAGATTTAAGCCTTTACCAAGGTTTAAACAGCACTCCAATACCTTCGGATTCAGTGCAACATATTATCTAGGCCATACACAGATATCAGCAAGTTTGAGATTAATATAGCTCCTTTGCTCACACCATCCCACTAAGCATCTTTTATTGGTGTCTTGGCTGCCACTTATGTCTGTGGTTTAAGACTGGGCTATGTGGGAACAAGTCAGCAGGATTTTCTGTCCTCTTGTTAAACACTAAAGAAAGCAGAAATTAACTCCACTGAAAGAAAGACGACATCAAGCTTCTAACTGATCTACAGGGAGGCAAAGAGACGGAGTCTGCTTTAACACTGTAATACTTTTTTTTTATCCTCTCAAAGTCATATGCAATCCTGAACATTCAGATTGGGCAGAATCTCTCACCTGATGGTTCAGTTTATCTTGCTTGAGCCTGCAAAGCAGCTAAGCTACCTAGGAATTCATCTGAGATTATGGCTAAAATGCACATGCCAGAGTATCTTGCTGAATCATGTCCTTACTACGCAGAGATGACACTCGGAAAGGTGTCTCAGCCTGAGATCTCCAGCAGCCAGAAGATGACCTGTTCAGTGAGTCAAAAGGAAGCATTTGTGCTGCCTAATTTTTTCTTGGAACACGCCCGGTGTCTGCATACCTTACCCATTGAATCAGATTTTGTACAGAAGGAAGATGTAAAGATATTTGCCTGTAAATTCTTTACCCACAAGTTCCTACCTATATAATATTTTGCTTTTTGAGGCAACTTACTGGAGTCATGGTAATCTAGGGAGAGATGGGTGTCCCTGCTGGAGCAGGTGATTGCACTAGATGATCTCTAGAGGTCCCTTCCAACCTTAACCATTCTGTGATTCTGTGATTATGAACCCATTCTCTTTTCAATTAAATAGTGCAAATCATGAACAGTTTCACTGAAGACAGTGAAATTCCAGTGTCAAACTGATGTGGAAGGAAGATAGGGCTCTTGATCTCCACATCTCCATCTTTAAAAAGCAGCTTGGTATCATCGCCTTCACCATATGGCTTTCTCTCCAGCACATACTGCATCCCAACAAGACTCTAATGCAGAGTTTGTACACAGGATGGGGCTAAACCAGACTTTCTCTATGATTCTAGACTAAATATTAAGAAATGCACCATATATCACACCCTTCCCCCAAATGCATTTATTATAAATAGACTACAGGACAATGACCTTCACTGTGATGGGGACATCCTCAACACAAACAGAGGAACATGACACACAATTTACTACACATGCTCTGTGACTTTGCGCAAGCTTTTGGGTTGGGACAGACTTTTTAGCAATAACCCAGTTGTGCAAACACTGTTGGAAAAAACAGCTGGCTATGGTAGTTTGCAAAAGAAACAATTTAAATAAATATCTGAACTATTATCTAATCTGTTTCGTCAAAATGCTTTGGGTAGACCATGAGAAAGAGAGTTAGCTTGCAGAAGAGGAATGAAATGAAAACAGTTTGCTTGTATGGAAGATGACCCCTTTTTTTCTGAAGCATTTGCAAAAGCAATAGTCAACAGCCAGCAAGAACACTGACCTGCCTGTTTTGGAGATCTTGCATATCTCAGGTTCACAAGCTGTCAGCTGCATTGGCATAGCATTAGTATCAGTAGTGATTGAGTCTTTTCCATAGAAAGACATAATGAAAGTGGAAAAGCATTTCTGTTGGTTTGCAAGAAGCAAACACTATGCTTAGATCCTAGAAATTCATTCCTTTCTTATCCCCTTGTAGCAGCAGGGAAAGATGGGTTGTGTTATGTGCAAGAGGATAAGCAGGTGGAGAGGAGGAGAGCCTGGAAGAAATTAATACGTGGTGCTCCATTCCAATACATGCCTAAGTCTCAAGGTGTTCATTGCCCTTAGATCCCTAAAAGGCTTTTCCACACTTCTTTTTCAGAACATACCTTCACCAAGGTGTTTGCCTTTCCTCCAATTCAGACTTATAATCTCTGCCAAGCTCCTCGCCTAGGGATGCAACAGGCAAGTTCCTCCTGGGCAATTTTTAGGGAAAAAAAGTAAAATACAGGCTTGTTGGCAGCAGTTTTGGTCACTGAGAGCTGAAGGTGTTGAAACAGCAGGAAAGAAAGAGAAGAATCAGTTTTCTTGCTAAGAAATGCTAGAAACGTAATCAAAGGCTTTGCAGGCGCATAACCTGACTCCATCTCTGTGTATGTGTTTTGTTAGCCCGAACTGGAGAGGAAGATGAAACTCCTGTTTATAAAATCTGGTCTGGCAGGTGCGGTTTGAAAGTTTCATCCCTCTGTGATCACCACCAGCTTTTCATCCATTCTTTCGCTCTTTATTCTCCCTTTCCCTGGTGATGACAAATGGGGGTACAAAAAAGGGAAGAACAGAGGGAGGTAAGTGCTGCTCTCCAGCTGCCACTCCAACTTTTGAGCAGAATACTGAAAGGAGCAGATAGGAAAGAAGGGAGGCTTTCTTCTCCACTTGCTCCTTGTTAGACACTTTGTTAGACCCTTTAACAAGTGTCCTATTTTGAAAAGAGAAAATGGAACAAAAACATCCACTTGCTTCTCCTACTCCCTAATTAACCTCTTTTTGTTTCCTTGTCTGCGTTTCCCATTAGTTAACATTCCCCTTCCTGCTTCTGGCATTTGTGAGACAAGATGGTGGAAGATGAGACAAAATGGCAGGGGAATGAGCCAGTAATTGGGAACCTTTTCAAGAAAAAAACATGCTCAGAACATACATGAAGCTACCATCCCTCCACTGGCATCCTCCCCTGGCAGCAGTACCAATAGGTAAATATTCAACCAATATTCAACCTTGACAGATTTTCAGCTGCAGATCTCAAGCTTTGGCAAGGTTCTTTATTATCATCTTCTGAACGGAAAAGTAAAAAGATATGGAATTTGAGAGCATATGGTGGCAGAATAATAACTTGGTAAACAGTCATTCTCAGACAGTTTCCTTTGCTCAATCCAAAAGGCAATTAACAATATTGGATGCAATTGGATAATAACAGACATAGGGCATGATTTTACAGAGCCAGGACATGGCAACCAAAAGTGTCTTCAGGCTCTTACAGTCAGAGCTGAGTTGATATATGAGCACCCAGTTCACTAAAAAATATATAAATTGAAACTCAGCATCGAGTTTTGCCATTTTGCTGTCCAGCATGTTCTTACTGACCCCTGCTGAGCTAAGCTTCTGAAGATCAGACAAATCATGGAAAAGACAGGTCAACACTCACTTAGACCAGCCAAATACATTTCTCTGACTGCAGCTGTTACTTTAGCTACGGTCGTGCAAGTCTAAAAATGCATCTATAGAGTGTGGGCCGGACTCGACCAGCCTTGGCGGGGCCTCAGATGTTGGTCACCAGCCCTGGTGATAACAAAGTGAGGCTGAGTCATCTTGAGGGAAGTATTGTTTTGAGATGGGCTGTGATTGCTGCCATTGTTTTTCCATGACCTGTTTGTAGCTGTTTTTGTATTGACCAATCAAGGAGCCTCTGAAAGCACCTGATGTTTTGAAGGGACCAATCTGTGCAAGACCCGCTACCTTCTGGTTTATATAAAGGTGTGTGTAGGAACAATAAAGACGACATTTTGCTTGCATCAAGCTGCCTCCTGTCTCTCCATCGCGACAATAGAGATGTTAACAAATCAAGAATCTCTTTGTTTAGTGAGGTATTCTTGTAACCCTGAGGCTATTATTACAACCATGTTCAACAAACTTCAGAAATGTATTATGTATTTAATTTAGTTAAGCAGAAAAGTAATGAACAGGATCCCAGGAAGTTACCTTCTCATCTAGGTACCGTCACTGAAAAAAAAAAAAAAATGGAAGAACGTAATCTGCTGAGCAATTTACTTTCTTTTATTACACTGAATGCTTGCACCCCTGAAGTTCAGAAAAAAATGGAAAAAGTAATTAAAGCATGCTAGGCTTAATTACTTTTCTGCCTGCTTCTGCAGTGTTTTGGGGGAAAGAAATCATAGTGCTTCAACTCCCCATGTCTGCTTAGGAACTGCAATCCCCAAACCTTCTGCTAAGCAGTAAACTGGAAATCTCTCTTCTCCACTGGACAGCCTCCCACTTTCATCAGGAAACTTGTGAAGGGTTAAACAGTACGCTTGGAGCATATGCTTATGTTAGTATGGCATTTTGTGGAAATTGTATAATGGAACTTA
>JAUBOD010000130.1:833336-844284 GCA_032353885.1 Nothura maculosa
AATAAACCACAGTTCTGAGAGATTCTCTCAATGGTGGTGGTGTCCTTCTCTACTGATTCGAAGAACGGACCTAACACTTGATATCTTCAACATCCTACTCTACATGGAACTCTTTTCACAAGATACCATTGAGACCTCAGTCTCAATTTGAAGATTTGAAGAGGAATACAAAATGATTATTTATATTCTCAACATATTGATGATGTGGAGATTTAGATGCTGGTTGCTGAAAGATATTTAGAATGTTTAAAATTAGAGGCTAAATACTCAAAATAATCACGATTGTTGACGAGCAGAGAATGGCTCATATTTTAGCAATGACTGCGACTACTCTAAATCCACTATTTCAGAGGTACAGAGGTAGTTCAAAGGTTGACACAGAAAGAACATGGAAACACAATCAGCAACCAGAAGGAAAATATCTGAAAAGCAGTAGAAGAGGACAAAGGAAAATTTAAGAAAGATAAACAGTGAGAAGTCAACAAAATGAGTGCAAAAATGTAATTAGGATAAACGACAGGGATGTACTCAGGGTGGTAGAAATGCACACTACATGGTGAATTTCTTTCAAAAGAGAAAGAAGACAAAGCTATCTTAATCTAGGGGGAGGAGGGAAAAAAGTGATGAGAGTAAGGGAAAATTAGTATTTCAGAAATTTTTTTTTTTCCTTTCCTCAGCATTTGTGCAATCACATCTGGAATACTGCATCTAGTTACACCCCCAGCAAAAGAAGGATGTTGACTAACTTCAGGGAGTCCAGCGGAGGCCACCAAGATGGTTAAGGGCATATGAGGACTTAACTGAAAGAGCTGGGTAGTTTAGTCCGGACACTCAGCATGAACCTTGCAGCAGTTTCCAGCACATAAGAGTTACTAGGAGAATGGAGCCAAGCTGCTTGCTGAGCTACATGCTGAGAGAAGGAGAAACAGTGATTATGAAGTGAAAAAAGAAAAGATTCATCTGGATATATGGAAAATCAGTTTATGCTATGAGATAAGTAAGCCTGGAGAAACTGTGGGGCCTCCATCCTTTGAGGTGAGAACCAAATGAACAATATGGTCTGAATTTTCGTTCAAGCTGACACATGGTGGAGTCCTGCATCTTTAGGCTTGTGGTTATTTTTCATTCTTTCTGAAATCCGTAATAAGAAAATCTGCAAGATACATCAGAATTTGAAACTGAAATCATTAAATGAATTGCACACACACTGCATAAAACTTGTTTTGTGCAGGCTGGTTTTGTTAGCTGCTGTATAACTGCCTGATAACAAGCAACAATCCCTTTGACTTTTCATTAAATCTCAATCACATCATGGAGATCATTTTCATATCAGAGGTTTGAATGGATAAAACATATTCAAAGACTGAACAGGTCTTGCTGAAGTCAAGGGGAGTTCTGGTCTAACTCCACTGAAGCCATGATTATGGGACACTCACATGCTCTAGGTGTGCCTGCTTGAGCGGGAAGGTTGGACTAGATGATCTCTAGAGGTCCCTTCCAACCTTGGAGATTCTGTGATTCTGTGATGGCCAATGGAAGCGTGTCTGGTATTTAGGGAAAAAAAAAATATGAGCTCACATATATCACTAACTATAGCTATGAAAAAATAAAATTGTCATGTTATTGTGTTCTTCATTGCCTGCAGCACAGAATATTACTGTCCTGGAGACCTTGAAAGAGATGTCCTTTGAAAAACCCAGTCATTTAATTTCATGTCAAGGCTGTTGTGCAAGACCTTTCATTAAACCTACTTTGCTACACGACTAGGAATGCATTCAGGAACCAAACACAGCACTTAACACTCTTTGTTGACACCTCCTCAGACCATACAAAGCATCCTTCTTTATCTCAGCCCTTGTTTCATTTGCCATGGATTTATTACAATGAATGTGTTTAAAAGACTACTTATAGAGAAGGCTAGTGAGCCTTTAAGGGGCCTCAGTGATTGGTTTGAATAGACCATCCAGAAGTTCAGATGCTTTAAGTCTATGCAGATTCTTTGATCTTATCAAGGTCCACGCTGCTCTGACACTGATTTCAAGGCATGCTTTTGGCTACAGCATCTTAGTGTCCTGCATGGCAACTCAATAAGCAATGAAAAAAAACAATAAAAAAATTTTTACAAAGAACTTGACTTCTTCCAAAATGCTTATAAATGTTGTGTCATCTTATTGGCTATCAAGCATTATTGCCAAGAAAATAAAGGAGCCATCTTATACAAGCAGAAAAAAATCCTACAAATTCATTGACAAGCTCCCAAAAATGCATTAATAATGAGCAAATGGAGTTGCAGAGAACTATGAATAAGCATCCCCATTCCCACCACCAGATCGTCCTGATTTGCTGACAAGGTGAAGAGTCTAATTTAAGTGGCATGGAGGAGATACACCTATGTGCTCAAGAACACTCAAGAGATTGAATGACGGATGGCCAGAGATCCTCAGAGACAGGTATAAAGTAAATATCTATGCCATAGCTGGGTAGCTTTCATATTCCTAAGCATATTCCTTAAGAAGAACAAGTCACACCACTATATTTTTCATGCCTTTAAATGCAAGGCCTTTCCTCAAAGTAGTATTGAAGAGACATCTCTATTTCCTGAGGCTATTGCATTTCAGTCATTTCCAAGGACCCAAGTAACAGATTTCTAGGAGCAAGAGACCCTTGATGAATTTTGCCAATAACACCTCTTCTTCTCTGGAAGGGAGCATAGGAGTTTTCCTTATAATAGAGAAAACTTTTTGCTATGATTCCCTCTATTTACACTTTAGAAGAGGCACATGTTAGAGAGATTCAGTTACTCTACAGACTCTGAATTTTGATCTCCCCATAGCATCAAGAGGCCCAAACCAGCTACAGTTAACTTTTCCGAGAAGACCAACATAAAAATATGACAAAGAAAGGAAACAGGGAATTAGAATTAATTCAGCTGCTTCATTTGGCATGTGATATTCCAAGGGATCAAGAGGAATTATACAAGGAAACATACAGAAGGCATACTGTGGTTGTCCATTCATTATCAAATTAGCACCTTTTATATCATGTTTCAATCTCCTTGCAGGCTTCTGCTTATAATATACTTCATTAGAAGTAAATTAACAATAGCAATAATGTGCCAAAGAGCCTACAGTCTACTTAAAAATTCAAATTAAAAAGTGTATTTGTGTCATTTTTAAAGAACACTGCATTAAGTGGAGATATGCTACAGGCACAAAGCTCCATGCCTACTGAAACACAAGACAAGCACACAAGCCAGGCTGAACTTTCCAGACTTCAGTCTTTAATTGCATCTGAAAGTCATTGCTCCCCTGAACAAAAGAAGCAATGAGGCCAGTGTTCTATTTCCTTGTGTTTCTATCAACTTCCATCAATCAGTGTGAAAGATGATTGACAGTGGTACCAAAGATCTCCTAACTTCTTCCTTGGTGAGACACTAGGATGTTCTTTCTCTTGACTAATTTTAACAGTCCATCATTATTTCCCTGCCTCACAAAAACTTGGTGTTCATGTAGCACTGCTTCCACGAAGACATCAAGCTCTCTTGGCAAACAGTTCATGTTGCGTCACCATGCTGCACAGAAACTGCTCTACGAAAAGCATAGACAAGGATGAGTGAGTTGCCCTAAGACCAAAGTGCATAGCTGAGCCACAAAACACATTTTTTTTGAGAGAGGAAGATATAACTGAGTGCCTTTTAGGTCTAGCCTGTGTCGTTCAACAGAAATGCATGTGATGAAACATTGGAAAAAAATATCCTCACCCCTAAGAAAGGGTATCCTGAAGGTTGTTTTGTTGTTTGTACCAGAATGAGTCAGTCAGACAAAAAGGAATCTAGAAGATAAGCAAGCAGACTGATGGAATGCCTGTCTTCTTAAGGCTGGTGTTTGAAAAAGTAACAGGGGCTATAGGAAATAGCTGCTTCTTCCTATAAATGAGAAAATAGAAGCTATCAGACAAATCAAAGTTATATATGAATGAACATAGGCATTAATATGTGATTTGATTTCCACTATGATTTTGATTGAGAGAATATATTCATTCATTTTCCTATTCCAACTCCTCTTGCCCTTAGTTTACACATTGTAGAGGAGGCAGAATAATAAGTTCATAGTTCTTCTACACACAAGTGTGGATATGAAGATTGGAAAGGAAGGTGAGAAAAAGCACTACAGTGATGTCCTTAAAAAATACATGAAAATTTGAGGGAAGGTTCAGTAGATCTCCAATAGTGATGAACAGAGGTGTTAGGATTTCTGGTAAATATATACGTGCACACACAGCAGTCGCAGCTGAATCCCATCTGTCCCTGGAAAAGGACACACAACTAATACATTTTTCTTTCAAGCAGTCTAGTGACACTGTTATTCTCATTGCCCCCTGCCCCAGTGCCTCCCCTTTGGCTTTCAGCATCCCCCTGTGGGTATATCTGAAAAGAGCTGATTCGAGTGAGTTGCAAGGATTTGAGACAGTCCGTGATCAGTCTGCATAGAAAGGATTACCCCCAATTCCTTTGTTCCACAGATATAAGACAGAGAGAGGCAAGGTAATTGTTAATGACTAAACTAATTAATAGATACTTTCTTTTTTCCTTTGAGTTCCCCATATTTTCTTTCTGGTTAAAAATGGTTTAGCACTTTTAAGATCACACTATGTAGCATAAATATATGACAGCTACTACTCCCCCTTAACTTTCCATAAGAGTTCTATAAGAAAATAAGGTGCCTGGACAAGCAAACTGGACCTTAGAAACATCTAATTAAGGCTAAGTTTGCATACTGATTTCAAGGTTGGCTACCTTTGTCCATTCACTCAATATGGACCATATGTAAGTAACAGCAGGATATTAATCACAATGAAAGAGCACATTGTCCCCCTTTCAGACTTGCTGAACTTGTTCTTTTTCCTAGATCTTTTATATTCAGAAAGAGGAGGCATTGCTATCAGAAACTGTATTAAAACAGAAACAATACCTTTCAATTGCTCTTTTGCAGTGAAGATTCAATAATATTTATACCATCTTGGAAAGTAAAGAACCGTAAAGGATTAGATGGTTTTGTGTTGGCTTTTCTCCCTGCTAGACAGTACCCTGTACTGTCTTTCAGATAAGCATCTCTTCTCTCCATGATCGCCAGGAACAAATTGAAGGTCCTTTTCATTTAGTTCTTCTCACTCTCTAGACTTTTTGTTGTTTGAGCTAACTTTTTTTATTCTCCTCCCAACTCAATTCTCAAGTTTTAAAGAGCTGCCATCTCATGGAAAAACTTCGAGAAGCAATCGGATTTGAAACAGTTCTCCTCTGTTTTTGTTTTCTTTTTTTCCTCCTTTTTTAAACTTCTTCAAGCCTCACTGCTTATTCTTTAATCATGCATACAGTGAGTGATTGCCAATTCTAGATTACGAGATGTCAGACTGCAGAGAACAGTTCAGGGCAAAATTTTTCTACATGATAGTGTTTTCTTTTGCTGAAGACTCCTGAGTGTTAATCTATTGAATTTACCATTTTAAACACTACTCTTCATTTGTGCAAATAGAAGGCAAAAGTACACACAGAACTATCCTTACGGGATGTGCAAATGCAAACCAGATGATTGCACTGTAAGTGTTGTACATATATAACTCAAAGCTACACCATGCAAAAGCATTTAAAAATGGAACAAAAATGCATTTCAATTGGAAAAGGAACAGAGGCAAGAATGCATATAGAGAAACAAAGATTTTGCACTGAAACTTGCTCTCATGCTGCTATGAATTCAAAATACTATGATTTGTGGAATCATTCCCACATATAACAAGGAAAGAACAAGAATTTCTCTTCACATTTTCATTCTCATTTCTAAGCCTCTACCCTAGAGCAGCAAAGAAGGAAATGTAGAATGATAATATGTTTAAAAAAAAAACAAAACACAATTCTTCTTTCCATTTGCATGATTTGTGGAAATACAGTGCTAGGTTCATAAACAATTCCGTATTAAGCAGTTAAACTAGGAAAACTGCAGTGATGGACTGGCAAAGCTTCTTGCATTTCCAGGGATGGAGAAGGAGAGAAAGATAGGCAAAAGGTTTTGCTCCTTCCCATTTTAGCATCATGTCCAAGATGAAGATGAGCCTAGGAGTTTCTCATCCTTATTCCGGTCTCCATATCTGAGAAGCATATGAAAGTTTATTGAAGGGGTAGCAAAGAATAGGCTGCATTCCAGCAAAACTTGGAATTCTCACATTTTTTTTTCTAGCTGGTTTGTTCCTCTTTATTGTCAAGAAGGATAAAAAAAAGTAGAGAAAGATATTATTTTTCCTAGCATTTTAGACGCAAGTACCAGTCCACTTCTCACTTCATAGGCACCTCAGCAACGCTGGCCCTCACACATAGGGATCTGACTATTCTTCCCAGTCTGCTCTGTATGGATTAGATTTTAAAGAGGCAATGTGAATCCCCAGGCAGTTCATTTCAGGGAATTATCACATTTTTTCAAGTCGTCAGTCACTTGGCCTTCACGGTCCAGCATTACGCTTTATAACACACCATGTAAGGGCTCTCTATAAAAGATTGAAATACAGTGCCACGTCCTAGCATTTCCACACTGAAGAATATAAGCTTTCGTGCTATCCTGCTGGTTAGCTTTCTTATAACTACAGTGTGTAGTCTTTTTCCCCTGGTTTTGGATCCCTATAATTTTCCTGGGTTTTCTTCTTAGTTGTCATGGTGTTGTCCACTTTGCCCAATCTCTGTGTGTTGAACAGCCCTGCTCCTCTTCTCCTTGACTCTCAGTAAGAAAAAACTCCCAGTAAGGTTTGCTAAGCACTTTCTTCCCCGTCCTTCCCAATATAAGCAAATAATCCTCCCATTTCTGACGTCTTAAATTGTTGATTGCCTTTCTGAAAGCATTTCTGTGCCCCTCTTTTCTTTGGACTTGCTCTCCATTTTTCTCCACCTGCTTTCTTTCATTTCCCCAGTGCTAATTCCCAATTCTTCTCCCCTTCCCACTTGTACTCCTCCTCTCCCCTTCTCTCTCCCCTCCAAAAATCAGATTTTATGCTGTTAAACTGATAGGTCAAAGTGGAAATAGCCAGACATTTGGGTAGGTACAAATGACAAAACCTGTGTCAACTGCACAACTCATGTGGATAAACCACAGGAGACACTTTCTGAAGAGACAAGATCCACTGCTGATATAAAAAAAATGTTTCACTCCTTTTTCTTGACAGTCTAGTCAAGGATCTGCCAGTGCAGAATCTGTTCCTGTGATGGAAATACAGAGTATGACTGAAGAAGTTATTCTACATGTTTTCAAAATTCATCTTTTATGCCTTTAATTCAAAGAGTAGTAAAGACAGCAAAAATCTTTCATTATTTCTTGTTTTCCAAAAACTGTCTATTTCCAGCCATGAGTACTTTAAAACTAGGGAGTTAAACACTCAGTTTGCTTCTTCATCATCTTTTTCTTTCTTTCTTTTTTTTTTTTCTTTCCCTCAAAAAGATTATATGTGGCACTTGCGAGATAATCAGACTTTTTGGTATTATTATTATTTATATTTAACTCTTATCTGAAATGAGAGAGCAAACGCAAGCAGCTCTGCTGGCTCAGCAAGCTGAGGGGATGCTGTATAGATTGTTCTGCGCTCTAGGGACTGGAGCCTGATCTCCTTTCCACATAACCTATTTGGTAGCAAAATCACAGCCACTATAATAAGTAGTATCTTTATCTCCGTGTGTCAGCTCAGAGGGTACTCTTCAGGGAGAAAATTAAATGTGACCTTCCATTGTGGATGGGCCACAAACACATATTTATTGCACAAGCTGCTGGATCATTGGCTGCTGCTTACAGTGCTTAGATGTGCAATGGTTCTTGCACATCTTGCACTTGCTCACAAGTATTTTTTTTTGTGTTTTTTCAGTGCTGTGCTCCAACATTGTATTTGAGATAGAAATGAGATAAGACCCGAATAAAATATCAGAAGCTCCTCACAGCTGGTCCAGATTGCCTGAGATTCAGTTTTATGATAGCCCTCTCCATCACCGTCCCATTCTCTTGCCCTCTCTTGGCATCTCTGGACTTAACAGACAATTAGTTTTCCCATGTAAAAAGGTCCTACCAGAGGTACCACGTCACACAACATTTCTTCAGGCCCATAACCTTTATGGTCATTATATGGGGAGAACTAAATTGTCCTAAGTGTTCTCTCCACCACAACAATTACAAGACCATAAAAAGGTCTTCTGTCTTTAAGAGGCAGAGTTCTTCTTCTGGGGAATTGTGACACATTTTTGTTCATCACAAGTCTGCCCATAAACATGGGAAAGAGACTGCAAGGAACTGTGATAACCAGTTATTTGATGACATGTACTTCATGAAATTCCTCCCTGGATCATCTTTGAGAAATGCAGAGAACCGTGTGAATCTGATGCCCATTTCTCATTTGCTATAGCAGACTCATAAGTAACTATATGGGAGAATATATTGCACTGTTTAGCATGGATGGATCTGTATGATGAAAACTAAATTTCTATGTTATAGGAATTCTCCACTCAATAATACCATTGATAACACCCACATAACTCCAGCAATGTCAGGGAAGTCACATTAGGCTAGAACTGGACTAATGGGAATGAAAGCCATCCCATAGGTAAAGATAAAAAGATATATGGTATTAAATAAAAATAGACAGTCAGAATAACTACCTTGGCCCTGGGTAATATGTCGAGTAATAGCCTTTACTATTAGTTTTACTCATGGGAAATTTTACACTGGGAGGAGAGGCTGAATTTCATGTGGAAGAATCAATTCCTGGGACAAAAGAAAATGACAAAGATAAAAGCCATGACAAATATGGCTGAAGGTATCAGAGAAGAACAATTGCTTTTCAAATTAATCATCCTCTTTTTGAATTGCCAGTGGCACTCAGTCACCGAAAATAGGGTGTTTCTAAGATTAACGTATTAGAAATTTTGGATCCCAATTTGTAAGAGAGTCCCTTAGAAAGGGAGGAAACTTATGTATCATTCCTCATTAATTCTCTGCTTCCTTAAGGGCTTTGGGAATTATCTGTTAAAGCAGGAATGCAGGGAAGAAAAACTAGGAGAATGTGTATGAGTACATAAATTTGGCCTCATGTCAGCAAAACGTGATAAGGAAAGTTTTGTGAAAGCAATGAGTATTTTATGATGCCACAATTCAATAATCAATGGCTGGGGATTTCCAGCTGCATTAAAAGCTATTGCATGCCAAACCAAACACTCAAAAAAAAAAAAATAGACAGAAAGTCTTGCACATTGTTGCACTTAATAGTTATGATTACCTGCAGCCATGCTTATGAACTGATGGTCTCCTAGGCTTCCCAGAGCCCAATAGTTTGCTTAAAGTGAAATAAAGTGGTCCTATAATACTGCATTTATCCATGTCACTTCAGTTGCCCAAATAACTCATCCTTTCTCATAAAACCCCATCTCTTATCCCAGTCTCTTCCATCTGCTGATTTAAAGAAAAATACTGATAATCATTGCCCTGATTTGGAGAACTGAAAGGAGAAGAGCTGGAAAAAATGGTCAAGACATTTTCCAGACTGGTTGGGTTTCTCTTTCTTACTGTTTGACCTTAAAGCATGGACCAAAATTATCTAGATACAAATGGATGTAAATTCTCTGTCATCATCCATGAACTATCATCCCATTTGAGTTGCACTTCATAAAGCCATTTAACTTTATATACACAAAGGGGGCCGATTTGCATAATCCAGAGCATTATGAAAGGACTTTGACCAAGATACAGTGAAAACAAAGCAAAAGAAAAAACACATGTCTTCTGATCTGTTTACTTTCTATTCTCTTTCAGTATTTGTTTTGCACTGGAATGACCAGCAAGTCTAACAAAGAACAAATATTTTCTCCATCCAGAGGACAAACCAATGAGGTTTGCATTAACTTTTTAATAACTGGGGTTAACAAAAACTTCCTGTGAATCAAGTAATTTCAAGTTAATGCTGGTTTATACTGGTTAAACTTGCAGTTTCAGAGACAGAATAAATGATGGAGTACAATCAAGCAACAGTTGTTCAAATTAGTCAGCACCCATGATCTCCACCTCCAGATCTGCATACACACTGGCCATGTCACAGCCCTTACCAAGTACTTACACCTCCAAAATTGATGCTTTATTTTTTTTCAACTTTCTTTCTTTCTCGGTAGCAACATCTATGGGCTTGTTGGCTTGTTTCTCTTTAAAATAGTGCTCATTTCTGTATGACATGAGGGTAGCACATGGTGCGCCAGGTCAGAAAACTAAGAAGGGTCCTGAGCTGCAAAAACCCAATCTGGTACATAATGGGACACAGCTGCTTTTACTGAGATTTGCCTGGATTATTGACAGATAACAGATTGCAGATTAAATAAATGCTATGTGTGTGTTCATATCCATGCTTTTTCCACTCCAAACCCCTCAAAACCAGAAAATAACCATTTTTAGATTTTAGATCCAGACTTATCTTTTTTTTTAATACAAGATTTAAACTTCTTAGTTTTGCTTCTAATATAAATTGACATTTTTTTCCTGATGCAGAAGCAAAAGATTGGACCTCTGCTATTATTTACCTGTTGTCACATTTGGGGGTACTTGTGGATGTAAACTACTACTAAATTATTGTATTCACGTTGTGGAAGTGGGTATTCATACAGGGAATTTATACATTTGTACAAGTGGGATCTCATGCAAACAGGCTTTCCTACAAGTTCAAGTGCCTCGTATTCAAATTGGGAGGTCTAGATGCCTCTGATCAGCCCTTGATCAGCAAAATCATTCTCAGTGGGCTTTGGAAATCAAAGCTGTGCTCTGAAAGTGCAGTTACCACCATATCAGCCACGGACAGAGGCCAAAGGACGCAACTGCAGCACACGAGAAGCTGTAGGAAGCAGGTGCTGAACGTCCAAGCAGTGTCCACATGTACATTATATTGATAG